>JAHHUM010001910.1:0-116640 GCA_036173005.1 Crenichthys baileyi | reverse complement strand
AAATATGAAGTCTTTGATACAATACCTTCCACTTTATGTTCAGAAAAAGAAGAAAGGACAAAGAAGAGAGGAGAGCAGGAAATAAGACCAAACAGGAACACAAATAAGGAACAAAGCAAACCAGGAGAACACCCCTGCTTGATCCTAACATGAACCACTACAAACTGGAATCACTTGCCAAGATTAATGTCTAATCTACTGAACACAGGAACACAATGTCTGCAGGAAACTGACCAGAAAACACCAAATAGGGTACGTACATCTCCGTTCATCAGCTTGCAGTCGTCCTCCATCTCATCAGCACTGTCTTCATCTGACACGTCTCCCTCCTCAGCGTTCTCATCAATATTAGGAGGCAACTTCTTTCCCTGCAAGAGAAACAGAATAGATACTTTAACAGATGCAACCGTCACAGCAGCCTTATGAAAAATGAATTTAAGAGAGGTCACTCCTTGAGTACTGCAGTGAATATATTCCCACATCAAAACGAACACTGAGTTACTGTACCGGCAGTGAGAACACACTGGCATTATTTAACACAGAGAGAAAGCTAAAATACAGTTGACAAGGGTCACCATAAAAATTAAGTACAACCTATTTTAAGTCTAGGGTTTCACATACCAGGACAATACAGTTTATCAGGTCTTTATTAGGTTAAACATTATTTGAATCTAAACTGAAGTTTACAAAAACAGCACACACCCAGCGAGCATCCACATTTTTTCTTAAACAATGAAGATTTCAAAACCACCAATAGTGGAAATAAAATGAAGTAGTTTTTTGCCGTCTGATTTTATAATTCTCTCATATTATGCAGGACCTTTTGCCCACTCTTTTTACAACATTGCTTCATTGCTTCTATGACCCAGTTTTGCCCATGTCAGAAAGACTGCCTCACATTCAACTTAAAAATATCTTCGTATATCTTTATTTGTGGCAACAGTGGTAGAGGTTCGTCCTGTAACTGGTGGGTTGCTGATTAAAACCCCTGCTCTGTCTGTCTCAGTCGTGTCCTTGGGCAAGACACTTCAACCTTGCTTGCTAATGGTGGTCAGAGGGCTCCGTTGAGCCTGTGTATGGCAGCATCACTTCTGTCAATCTGCCACAGGGCAGCTGTGGCTACAATATAGTCTGCCACTGTCAGTGTGTGAACGTGTGGCTGAATGGGTGGACAAATGGAGCCATTCTAATCAATTGGGCAATTCACCCCGTCTCTGTGGCACTGCAGCATGAAGGAGAGCCCTCCCATGTCGTCTGTCAGAGATAGAGATCGAGTCTATTTTTCACGGGTGACGGAGCAAAAAGCATAAATTTCTAAAGGCCAGATCGAACCAGACCGGATGTCAAACATGGGAAAAGTAAAGCGCATCTCGTACAGTTCAAGATAAGAGATACTCAGTCACATCGCAATGTACACATTACGTCAAAACCAGTGACAAAAATGTATCTGGAATTTTTTGACACGATGGACAATGAGAAGTTCATTTTGAAAGTGGAAAACCAAAAGATTTTGTATGACACCACAAAGTCGGATGGTGTCGGATAACAGCAGAAAGGAGAAGGAATGGGAGTCACTGGAGTCATCTGTAAATTATGAAGTTCTCTAAAATGTCCTGACAGATGGCTGCTTTGACCTTGGACTTCAGACACTGCACAAGCATGCAGCCTGTTTTAGCAGCTCTTTCGTAGTGCTAAGATTCTCTTTCGAAAATAATTTTTTTTAGACGTGTTGTGCATTTCTGTTACTATTTTTTCCCCATCTTGCTTGTACACACAATGGAGCTGACTGTTTGAAGACTGCGTGAGCAGCCACGTTCCCATTAGTTACACTAGAGATCAGCTGTTAGCTCTCGGCAGCTCCACTGTGCTAGCTCCCACCTAGAGACCAGGTATACCCCACAAGCTGAGAAGGAAGAGAATGCGAGACCTGCATCCAGCGTCACAACTGGAAGAGAAGGTCCTTTGTGTCCTGTCATCCAGTCCATCATGGGAAATGTGAGATCCCTTTCCAAAAAACTGTATGAATTTGTAGCACTAACCTGGCATCAATAGGCTTATCGAGAGAGCAGCTTGGATTAACTAACTGAGACACGGCTAACCAAGCTAACTCCGGACACACAAACATGGCCAATTTTTATTTACTTTGTGCCTTCAAAACCAAGGAGGACAGTAAGAAGAGGGGAGGTCTGGCTGTGTTTGTGAATAAATAGATGGTGTAACTCTTGGCATTTAACTACAACCTGGTTTGTTTCCAGATGGTATATAGACCCCTTGTACACAGAATCAGCTCTTACATGCACAGTGAAGAGATGTTCTGAGGAGACCAAAGAGGCTCCAAGGGACTATTTCAGCTCCACTGTGTGGGAGGAGCTCATTGCTCCTCATTGGGAGGACATTGACAGTATCACAGACTGCAGGACTACATAAACCTCTCTGTGGACAGCACTGCACCCCTTTTGAAGGTACGGTGTTTCTCCAAATACAAGCCCTGGATCAGCCCTCAAATAAAGACTCTCCTCAAGAACAAGAAGACAGCCTTTAGATCAGGAAACAAGGAGGTGCTGAGAGCTGTGCAGAAGGAACTGAGAAGGACCAGGGATGGAAAAAAAAACATTAACAGAAAGAAGATGCTGCATGCCCGAGCTACAGCTATGAGTGATATTAATAAAGGTTATTCCTAACATGCGTCAGAACATCATCAGTGGGATTAGGAAGACATGAAGACAATTTTAGGTCAAAAACCAAACTCCCAGGCTGTGTGAGCTTTAGGGTTGGTTAATGATCTGAACCAGCTCAACAGGTTAGATCAGACACATCCCCCAACCCCTCCTGTGTGGCATGAGTGCCGAAGACCACACATCCGAAGGACCTCATCAGCTACAGGCCAGTAGCACTGACCTCGCATCTAATGAAGACTCTTAATAGGTTGGTCCTTGACCGTCTTCATTTCCAGGTGAGGTCTTTATTGGATCTGCTGCAGTTTGCCTACCAGCCACATAAGGGTGAATGATGCCACCATCTAACCTCCTGCCCTGAACTCTGACTCATCTGGAGAAGCCTGGAAGCAATGTAAGGATCATGTTCTTTGATTTCTGAGACTAAAAAAGCTATGGATGACTGCTATAGCTCCACTGTGTGGCAAGAGCTCAGATATTTTCAGCATCACAGAATGCATCACAAACTACATTCTGTGTGGACATTGAACATTGAACACCTCCTGAAGGTACGGTCTTTCTCCAATAAATCCTAAATAAGTCCTAAATCAACCCTGAAACAAAGGCTCTCCTCAAGGAGAAGAAGAGGACCTTTAGATCAGCGATCAGCTGGTAGAGGGTGGGCTGTGCCCTTAGCCACTAGCAGCTGATTGCCCCAAATCTCCAACAAAGGGGTTGCATGTCCGTGATCAACTCAAAAGAATAACGGTAAACTTCTCATCCGTCCAAAAGGGCAAAATATGAAGAACCGTTTAGTCGACTGAATCACAAGGAGGAAAACTCATCTCCTTGGAAATAAAACCTCTGTGGGTTTTTCACCTGCACCGGAGTGTCGGCGTGGTCTTCGAACGGTATATGAATCTTCTGACCTTCTTGTATCAGACAGACAGATCTCCAGATATACACCTCCGTTGTGCCATCCCGTAAGACATGTTGGAAATGGCGATTTAAAAGATTGTTTCTTCAGCTTTAATAGCTTTGATGAAGTCAGCTTTGATGTCCATCACTGCAACAAAGGTTGAGCTGCGCATGTTCAACTGCACAGCCCAGTCGGCCCAAATGGATGGCCCTAACACGTATGACATGTAACGATTGTAGCTTTTGTCCTGAATACGTCTGGGTGTGGTGGCTCCTAAAGTCCTTACTTCAGCTGTAGTGCACGCCTTGTGAATCTCCTTCCAAAACTTTTACAAACTACAAAACCGGGGTTTGGGGATATACTTTCATTTTAATTTTAAATAAAGAAGAAAAAAGGAGTTTGGGGGGAATAAAAAATAACAATATGTCTTCCGTTAAAGGGGTTGGGTGGTGGGGGTCCGCCCATTTTCCTTTCGGAAAAGACCCCAAGAAAAGAATTCCCCGCTTGGGGGAGGATTTCCCCCAAAACCCGGAGGGAAGGGATTACCCCTTTTTCCCGAAAAAAGGCCCTCGGGACAAAAAATATAAAAAAATTTTCTTTTAAAAAGGGGGGAGGGGGCCCCTTCCCCACGACCAACCACCCAACTTCCCCGGGTATTTAAAAGGGCTGTTTTCGGGGGAAGAATTGAAAGATGAAAAGAAGTAAAAAGAAAAATGAAAAGTGGGGAGAGTTAACGGGAGGAATCAAAAGGGAGGGTGGTAAGAAAATTTAAATAAAAAGAATATTTGCCCAAAGAAACAGCACAGACCCCTCAGAGGATTTGCCCCGGGGAAAACTGGTGGGAAAACCCCCCAGAATTGTTGAAACTGGAAAACATGAGGCCCCAAGGTTTAAAAATCGGAGGGGCCCATTTTTTGGGTGAGGAAATAGGGGGGGTTCCAGGACGGATGAGGGTAGGTGGAACAAAAGGTTTGACAGAAGAAGGGGAATTTTTAGGATTTAGTTGGGGTTTTAGAATTATAAGTGAAAATTTTTTTTTTAAAAAATTTTAAAGAAAAAGGGTTAAAGCAAAAATTTTAAAAAACCCCGGAAAAGGAAGGGGAATTTGGCAAAGGGAGAAGGGAAAAAGATTAACATTGGGAAAGTACAAATTAAGAATAGAAAAAAAAGGGTTTGGTTTAGACATGTGGGGTTTTAAAAATTTTGAAATGGTTTAAAAAGAAAGAAAAATTTAAAAAAAAAAGACAAAAAAAAAATGAAGAAACAGAAAACATTTTTCCAGGGGGGGCTTTTGGGTGTTAATGGCTAGGAATTAGAAAAGTTTTTTTTTAAATAAATCAGAAAATGAGAATCTTGGATTTTTGAAATTTTTTTTTTTAAAGCCTTTCAAACAGCCTTTGAAACTGTGTTCCCAAGCTGATGAATTTCCCAGGCAGTTAATAAAAGAAAGGAGAAATCCCGTAAGTTTTTCATTTTTGATGGCTTAAGGGCAGAACATAGTCAGGCGTACTATGAGCAGTGGAGACGTTTGAGGCTTCATAGTCGAGGGTAACAATTTCCTATATTTCTGGTGACAAATTCTTACATTTCCCAGACTTCTGGCATCAATGGACGTGTGGCTTTGGAAAAACAAAAATAAAAGAATGGGAAGGGCAGTTTGGGACTTTGTACCCCAGGCATGTCAACAGGTCATTATAATTTTAGACAAATGCCATAGACAGACTGACAGTGCCTGAGAGCATGTATATAATAATCAAGTAAATCTCCCATGCAATTTGGACATGTGTTTGTAAGTGAAAAACCCATATTTTCTGTGAAGTTATTTATATGTAGGATTTTGTTTTGTATCAGCTAAAAGGTCAGCATTTTGGGTCATAGTGAAAGTGTTTGTGCAAATGTGACTCCAGTTTCAACGTCCCAGTCACTGATAGGAAGTGAGATTGTTAAATCTACTTCTGAAAGTTTTATGGAACTTTCTGAGAGTAACTCTGGGGGTTGATGTATATGGAGACTAGTTATTACAATAGGAAGTTCAGTTAATTTAGATATTGGTTGCATCAAAGCAATATGAATCTTCTGAAACAAAGTCTATAAAACCCTTTGCATCAAACATGTCTTCTAAATGATTGTCTTTACTGTTCCGTGTTGAAAAGTTAAGACTCTGTTTATTTATCCGAACGTCTGGGTTCTTCCAAATGAGTTTTCTTCTGAATGGGAGAATTGAAGACCTACTTATCTTGAGATATTCCCACCAGGCGGTCAAGGATATACTGATTTTGATGCTTTTAAAAACAGCTAAGCTGCTTAATTAAGGGCTGATAAATGTAATATCTGGTATACAGACTTCCTTACATAGCATTTGTTCAATTTCTATCCATAGACCGATGGACTTTTCCACATCCATTTTAAGATATATTGTAATCTGAATGACAGGTTATTTTTATAAACGTCTGGACATCCCAATCCTTCTAAACCTTTAGGCTTCTGTAAAGTTTTTAAACTTATGCATGGAGGACCCAGCCAGAGTACCGGGAATGCAGTATTATGTGTTTCACTGAGACATGGCTGCAGGATCATATCTCCGACTCCACCGTCTCTCTGCCTGTTCTAACCATACGAGCAGAGAGATTTAAAGAGGAGCGGCAAATGTAAAGGAGGTGGACTGGCAGTACTTGTGAACAACAGCTTGTTTAACCCCAGGGACATGTTACGGGAAGTGGTCTCTCCCGTCCGTTTGAACTGTTAGCGTGGGGTTTTTCGTTCATTTTTATTTCCCGAGATTTCACCAGTTTTTTTTGGCAACAGTATACTTTCCCACCTTCCGTGTTCCCGTCTGCAAGTGAGGCTATAGCTCAGTTTTGCTAACTACAGACACAACCCCCCAAATTTGGGTTTTGTGGCAATATCTGGTGTTTTTAACCATGCTTCACTCTCTGCTAACTTCAACCTTTCAAACGTTTGTCGTGCTCCCCAGAGAAAAAAAAAAAGTTGGTTTTTTTTTTATAAAATGTAAAGGACTCCTCATCTCTACAGCAAGACCTCCTCTAGGCAAATCAGTTTACAACTTGTTTTTCTCTGCCGAAATTTTATAAGCCCCCTTTTTTCAAGAAACCGTAAAATGAAAAAGACACAGACTTCTAGCAGAAGGATACAGACCGAGGGTCGGGACGGGACCAATGAACTGAACACATTTAAAAGTTCATTTAGAAAAAAAAATTAGACCTCTCTCCTCCCTACAAAGGATTATTCATAAAATGAAGAACATTATGGGAGAACCCTGAGCATCCTTTTCATGAGCTGCCAAACAATAGGTTCTTCAGTCAGAGGCTTCTTCAGATGTGCTGTAAGACAGAGCACTACAGGAGATCTTTCCTGCCCACAGCAATCAGCATCTACAACGGCTCTTTGAAGAAACCTACATAATGAGCTACAACAACATTTAATTTCCCTTTGGGATTAATCAAGTATTTTTAAACTGAATTTGAATTAAATGTCCAAGAAAAGTTTTATATAAGTCTTTCAACCAAGTCTGGGCTGGTTTAACTGGGAGCATAGAAAACATGTGGTTTGTTTTAGGGAGAAGCATTAATTGCAGACACTCTTCCCATGAGTTCTCCACCATGTGAGGTCGCCTTCTATTAATCTAAGTAATGGGATTTAATTTAACTGTGTAAGCTCATTTAGCCAGTTAGAAATATTGATGCCTGGGTACCTGATGTTACCTGATAAGGAATGGTTGGAGACACAATGGAGTAGAATAAAAACAGAATGGAATAGAAATATCTTTTATTGTTTCGCAGTGGGGAAAGTCTGGTATGTCAGCAGCAAAGTAAAAGGCTAATGGAAGCATGCATGTACTCAAGTGCAAAAAAACTATAAAGATCAAAAGTGTAAGTCTGTACAGTGTAGGAAAACATTTACGACATAGGAAAAAGATATACTGTACAGGTTTTAAAATGGTATTCTCAGATTAATAAAATGTGCAACCGAGTAGGGTGATATAAATATTTACAAAAAGCACATCTGTAATCATGCATTACAAAACACCACACTATTTACAGGAAAAGGAAAAACTGCAAGTAACAGCAGGGATGTAAACAATGAGCTTGTTGGGAGCAGTAATGCTTATATGTTATAAATGCTTAAGTCCAACAGCTGCTGGGAAGAAGGATTTGTGATAAGGCTACTTTGCTGCACCTTAGGTACACTAGTCTTTCACTGAAAGAGCTCTCCAGTTTTGCAACAGCGTCATGCATGGTGTGGGAGACATTGTCTAACAGTGATGTTATTTATGCGTCCTTTTGTCTCCCACCATCTGGACTGGGTCAAGGGGGTATCCTTGAACAGAGCTGGCTTTCCTGATGAGATTATATAACCGCCTCCTCCAAGCAGCAGATAAGCTGTTGCTCCAGCAAACTACACCACAGAAGATGGCTGATGCTACCACAGAGTCAAAAAGGCTTAAGGACTTAAGTCTGCTTAGCAGGTATGGCATGCTCTGACACTTCCTGTAAAGAGCATCAGTGTTGTGACTGCAGTCTGGCTTATTGTTCTGATGAACACCCAGGTACTTATAAAAGTCCACTATCTCAAAGCCAGTTCCTTAGATGTCCACCACTGTCAATGAAGGCGGGTCTGCGCCTATAGAAATTCACCATAGTTTTCGGTTCAGGAGGTGGTTTTCCTGGCACCAGTCCACAAATTCCTGTCTCCACTGTCTGTAGTCTAGGTCATCCTTACCTGTGATGAGGCCCATCATTGGAGAGCCAGATAACTTTTGTAGAGGATAGGCTGGTGTTGGGACCACAGCCATGGGTTAAAACATTAAAGGCCAGTAAGAACTTTTCTGGAACCTTCAAAATAAATTGCAATAGCCTACTTCAAGCACAACCAGGAACACGAAGGGAATAACAGCGGACTTCCCGTGAAGTGACTGTTTGAATAAAAACTTCACACGCCAACTAACAGACCTCTTCCACACAGGTCCTTAGCGGAACTGGAAGGAGAGACACAGCGCGCTAATGTCTCTTTGCTGGCAAACAGACATAACTCTTCAAACTGGATCCAAGAGTGTCATACAATCACGCGATCATATGCACTAAGTAGGAATGAATTGCTGTTTGTGTATCCGGTATTCATTCATGATCGGGGTAGTTGAGTTTCAAGCGTGGCTTGACTTTTCTTTCTAAAGTCTACAAAAGCAAACCATGTTCCAGAAAGTTCCCAGCAGAGACCCTGTCTACAACACCGAGTGGAGCAGTTTTTCCCGGTCTGAAGGAAGGACAACGGGTCCGCATCAACGTAGCTACAGCAGTAATGTGCAGTTCAGCCGACCAGGCAGAACAAGCCGCCCCACCCCAGAGCTACGAGGTTAGCTGCAAATTAACCATTGTTTACTATGGATGCTTTCCTCAACTTTGTCGCCCCGGACAACTTCTCCTCAGCACGGTTCACGTAAGAGGTAGTGTTTGGGCAGAGAGTAGTTTAGAATGAAATAGTTTAAACATTTTTCTTTTGATGACGTTTAGTTTTGTTTGTGTTGAAAACTCAGCCATCTTAGTGCTAGCAGATTAGCTGCTTAGCGAATTTGCTCAGTTTATTTGTTCTGTGTTTGTGTTTTTAAAGTTAAGACAAATTTTATTTAAAGGGTAATTTTAAACACAGAAGATCAACAATAACGCACCGTCCACACTTATGCATTTTAACCCTTTTATTAGTGGTATTTTAAAAGGTATACGTTTGATTCTGATGATAAGCTATAAGCCCCAACCGCTAACAGCTAAGAACACGTGAGTCAGTTGAAGATCATTTACCCAAAAAGGTTGTTCAATCTAGGAAATAATATTTCCCTAAATATTATTTTACTGAACTTGATAACTAATAAAACACCATTAAGACCCATTTATCCAGAAAGGTTAGGTTCTTATTCAAAACAATATTCACATAAATATTTTACTATGTCCTTCATATTTCTTTAAATATAACTTTATAAAATGAAGGCAGCTACTAAAACAGCGTTGAGAATTGGTCATCCAGAAGGTTGCTTTTATCCAGCAAATCATTTCTTAAAATATCATTTTAATAAAATAATGTTTTATCTGATCTTCCATTGTGAATGGTTGTTTGAATGTATACCAATTATTGCCTAAGTTCCAAGACTAACTTAACTTCAATTCCAGATTCTTCAAGATAATCCTTGGTAATACTGCATCACTCTTTCAGTCATGGTTTTCAACCATCTTTGATCAACTTGTTTATATTGTACATAGCCCATTAGTCTTCCTTATTCTTTCATTCTGCTTGGTAGTTTAGTTGGGTTGTTTTAGCATAGTTAAGAATTTGTTGATTGAAATATGTTTGACTTTGAGTTGACTTATTTTTGTTACTACATTTTTGTATTTTAAGAAATTGCGTGAGTTCATTCTGTGTTTGTACAGAGTTTTCTGTTTAATAATGCCAGAGCTTGGCACGTCCCTTTCAATGGTGTCCTAATACCACTGCCTTATTGGGCTGGTATTCACAGGAAAACCCTTAACAGACCAAAATATTATTTCATAAAATAATAAGGTATTAATATTAAATAATATATTCATAATCACAACACTGGGAAGTTTATAGAGAAGTCTGCAGTGTGAAGGTTAAACAGGAATGTGCCAGCACAGTGCACTACTTAGACAGGTGGTGGTCCACTGCTGACCGCTCCAGCCTTTCCCCACAGAAGTCCACGTTGGATGGTATTAAACCACAGGAGAAATCAAAGAACATGTTCCTCACAGTTTTTCTTGTCTTCTCCAGTTATGTCAAAGCTTGGTTCAGGAGGTAGATGATGGCATCATCCACCCTGATGAAACTGCAGTGCATCCAACGAAGACCAGAGGGTGAAGATGGTTGAAGAAAGATCCTTTGGATGTGTCGTCTTTGGCAATGGTACCACACAGGTCTTCCACAGCTCTGGCACCTTCCCCAGCTTCAGGTTGATGTTGAACATGTATCCCATGATGCCCCACAGTTGATCTATGCAGGACATCAGGAGCCTCCAGTTAATGCCACCCGGATATGCAGCCTTCCACAGCTTAAAAGGGACAGTAAGGTGGTGGGGCAAAAAGGCTATGGGATGGAGTCCTTTGAAGTGGAGGGGATGGGTGATGGCTGAGGTGTGAAATACTGGAAAGGAAAGCAGGCAGTCGAAGATAATGGAGGGTGCAGCAGGGGAGACTGGGCTGGGGAAGCATTGAATGTTTAATGAAGCTAGTTGAAGAACTGGTTCAGATCATTCACCCACCCTAAATCTCCTAAACATGGGAGTTTGGTTTGTGACCTGAAATAGTTTTCAGGCGTTTACGAACCCCACTGATGATGTTCTGCTCCAGCTGTGTTTTCCATTACTTTCGTTTCAGTTCGTTTTGCACAGTTCTCAGCTCCTCATTGTTTCCTGATCTAAAGATCCCCTTCTTCCTGAGGAGAGCCTGTTTCAGGGTTGATTCGGGGCTTGTTATTGGAGAAACACTGTACCTTCAGGAGGTGTTCAGTGTTTTCCACACAGAATGTAGTCCGTGATGCATTCTGTGATGCTGTTGATGTCCGAGCTCTTGCCACACAGTGGAGCTAAAGCACTCCTCCATAGTGTTTTCATTTTCCTCATACCATCTCTTTACTTTGCATGTCACAGCTGGTTCTCAGTGTACCAGGAGTTTAAAGACAGGCTGAGATCTAAGCCCCCTAAGGGAAGGGAGAAGTGATGAGTTGTTTGCCTCCTTGGTATTGGCATAGAATAGGTCCAGTGTTTGGTGCAGCAGGTTACATACTGAGTGAAGGTAGAGTGGGGGACAGAGAGATATAATTAAAGTCTCTGGAGATCAGGAAAAGGGCCTGGGGATGCTGCGTTTGCAGTCTGCTGGTAACAGTGACGATGACGTCAGAGGCAGGTGTCACATTAGCAGAGGGAGGAACATACACCATTGTTGTGATAACGTGTAAAATTCCAGCCTGTC
The DNA here is from genome assembly GCA_036173005.1 of Crenichthys baileyi. Classification (NCBI taxonomy): domain Eukaryota; kingdom Metazoa; phylum Chordata; class Actinopteri; order Cyprinodontiformes; family Goodeidae; genus Crenichthys; species Crenichthys baileyi. Next base: position 105,076 of record JAHHUM010001910.1, on the reverse strand, counting down.
CAGGGTGTAACCCTGCCTCTCAACCAATGATTGCTGGAGAAAGGTACCAGTCCCAAAGTGCACTCTGCAAGGATAAGCAGGTGTACACAAGAGGTTGGACACTTATTAATTGTATCATTCACGCAAGCATGTGTAGCTGAAACCATCACAAACGTGAGTTTAAAATACGTCAGTGTTTTACAGGAGGATATGATTTACAAGTGAACATTTGGCTAAAATGTGGAACCCTTCTTATTTTTGCCATTTACTGATTTCTTATGTTTTTTGCATGTTTTTTCAAACTTAGTGTTTGAGATCGTCAAATTTATTAGTCAAAGAAAACACAGGTAAACACAAAATGCAGTTTTTAAATGAAGGTTTTATTATTAAGGGAGAAAAAAATCCAAACCTACATGGCTCTGTGTGAAAAATTGATTGCCCACCTGGTACTGTTGAGTACCCATGTAACGGGGGATTGGTACCGTATCATTCAAATGTGAAAGGTACTCATCCCTAATCACACCCGAGTTCACTCGCTATAGCCACACCCAAGCATGATTACTGCCAGACGTGTTCTCAATCAAGAAATAACTTAAACAAAACCTGCCCAACAAAGTAAAGCAGACCAAAACATCCTCAAAAGCCATACATCATTCCGAGATCCAAAGTAATCCAGGAACAAATGAGAAAGAAATAAATTTTATTTAAAGATTTATCAGTCTGGAAAGGGTTATAATGCCAGTTCTACACCTTTGGGACTCCAGCGAACCACAGTGAAAGCTATTATCCACAAATGCCGAAAACATGGAACACTGCCTTCCCAGGAGTGGCCAGCCAACCAAGATTACCCCAAGTGTGCACACTTGGGGTAGACCACACAACAACATCCAAAGAACTGCCGGCCTCACTTGTTCACGATCTCAAGCTGAAACGAACTTGGGTTCTGCAACAGGACACTGAAAGGACACGAAAACACACCAGCAAGTCTACCTCTGAATGACTGAAGAAAAACAAAATGAAGACTTTGAAGAAGCCCAGTTAAACTCCTGACCTGAATCCTATTGAGATGCTGTGGCATGACCTTAAAGAGGCCATTCATGCTCAAAAAACCCTACAATATGGTTGAATTACAACAATTCGGTAAAGAGGAGTTGGCCAAAATGTCTCCACAGCACTATAAAAGTCTCATTAAAGTTACTGCGAATGCTTGATTGCAGTTGTTGCTGCTAAGCGTGGCTCATTCAGGTATTAGGTTTAGGGGGCAATCACTTTTTCACACAGGGTCATGTAGGTTGGGATCTTTTTTCTCCCTTATTAAAAACCTTTATTTCAAAGATTTATTTTGTGTTTACTTGTGTCGTCTTTGACAATTATTTAAATGTGTTTCATGATCTGAAACACTTAAGTGTGACAAAACATACAAAAAAATAAGAAATCAGGAAGGGGGCAAGCACTTTTTCACACCATTGTATCTTGAATATGTTTATTGCTTAGACTTAAATATTTAGAGATAGTTCCAAATGACTTAATTGCTGGGACATCTGAGGAATAACTATGCTAAGGCATTTTTAATTAGTATGATAATCATAAGCTGGTGGAGTTGCGAAGTACGATGTCATGCCATGGCCATATGTGTGGATCAAATCCGCCATTTTCTCCCTTTCACTCACATTGTATCTGAGCAAACTCCTCCCACAGCTTTTCACTTAGACATCAAAATGACTCACTATTGTCTTTCTCCGAATTCAGTTTACAGCATTCAGATGACATTTTCAAAACACAACAGGAAGTCTTCATTAATCGTTTCCCACCTAAAAGGATGTGACTACAGTTTTCATCAGCGTTAGATTTTGACCAAATTTTCAAGACTTTTCGCCGAAGGTAAAGTTGAGGCTTTTGAACTGTTGTGTGATACTTTGAGTCTTGTATCATTGTTCAAATATAAATAATTGAAACAGGTCAACACCTGTTAAAAAGGTAAATTTCTCAATTATGGTAGCAGCAGGAGCAATTTTTGGAGAACAGTAAGTGTCTGTTAGGAAGGTTTAACAGCAAAAGATTATGTCAGAGGAAAACTGTGTTTGTTTTGTTTTGAAATTATTCAGACTTCAAAACAATTACTCTAACCTGAAATAAGAATCCATTAATTAAAGGAGTTCAGTTTAAACCCTTTGATCAATATTATGAAGTTACAGCTATCTAAATCAATTGTTCTAGTCCCTAAAAATAGATGGGTCAAAGTGAACTACATAGTCAATAAGTGGACAACTTATTAAGTGTATCAACTAAACTTGTAATCATAAATATGATAGTTTACATTTATTTTGTGCAACATTGCTTTTAAACTTTACATGTTAGAAGGGGTCACGTAACATCCCTAACTACTTTTATTAATCCTGATACAGTGATTCTTCTGACCAGGTCTGTTTATGTTCCACCAAATCAGATAATCTAAAGCTGCAAAGGCACTGAAAGCTTAATGCTTGTGGCATATTTAGAGTTTTTTCAGAGGTTAACAGCTAGATAAAGTATGTCAATAAATGAGCTATAATGATAAAAATTAAAATCAAACAGAAAATCAACAAAGTACAAACTGTTGAAAAGCAAATGTTTAGTACGAGTACGAGTTTAACTTCATTATGCAACAAAGATATCTCCAATATTAACTCTCATATCTTTGCCAACCAACTCTACTTTAGGGAGGAATTACATATATGTGCCGAAGTGTTTGACCAGCACTAAGCATTTCCAACATTTGTAGCAATAAACACTTGATTTTATTTACTACATGTTATAGAAAGTGTTCTGTGCCAACACTTCTGGAGAACACTGCTATTATGAGCTTTTATACTAGATTTAAATACAAGACAACATCATTGAAGGCCTCCATAGTCTTTTTGGATGTGAAGTAGTAAAGCACTCCAACAGAAACAGTCTGTTCATGTCTGGATAAACAGCATTTTAATAGATGAAGCATGGCACATCATGAGTATCTGACAATGCTGAACAATACTCATCTTACATTCAAGCCACTGGTACTTTTCCACCTTTGACAGATTGAGGCTTTTACTCCAATTCTGTCTTGAATAGGCCAATGTGAAACCTGTCTTTATTTACCCTGGGAAATTAGACTGCTCTTTGAAGTCAAATGTAGCCCATCACCCTGTTCCATTTTAGCCATGGAATTATTATCTATGGAATATGGAATCCACAACCATCTACTTCCAAAGCACATAATAGGGGTGAAGATTAACACAAAGGAAAAACTGTTGTCCTGTTGGGGTTCCTATGCTCTGGGGGGGGGCATCCTCCACTTCTGTCTCGGGTCCTAGCGGGTGGGTCTGTGGCTTCTCACACACACTATTGAATATTCTTGTGGAGAAACCTTAAAGCTTGCACACATACACCCACAGGTGTTTGGAATCAGGTGTTTACAGATACACAGATATACTCTTTATTGAACTGTGTACATCTTGCAATACATCTTGCATTTATTAGTACCGTGTACTTTTTATTAACGTTATATATGCATTTCTGCAGGTGTACAAGCAGTTTGTTATCTTGTATTCTCTTTATCCTTATTTCTCTCCTGTATACTTATCTCCCCATTAACTTGCCCCACCTCTCTGCCTTTCTTGCTTCTTTTTTACCCCCTTTTATATCTGTCTCCATATCTGTTGTATTTAAAATATCCAAAGGTGTTTCAAATAAAGTTTTTTATATATATTTTTGGGACCCCACCCATGAGTTAAAACATAGATGAACATGGACTCTGAACTGTAAATAATTAAAGGCCGTTATAAATGTTTCTGTAACTTTCAAAACAAATACTTAACCTACTTCCAGCTCAGAGCTAAACAGCCAGAGCTAAACAAAAACGCTGTGTTCCAACATGGTGGCCTCAATCCGGCATTGTACACCACAGCTAATTGAGAGACTCAGCTATAGAAGTGCTAGCAGACTAGCTGCTCAGCTAATGCGGACTTCCTTGTCCAATGTGGCGCCAGTGTGTTTGGCGGGCCGTCGGTCTTTCACCGTTTTGTTAGTTTCTTTTGTTTTCATGTTTTGTAATGTGCATTAAGTCTCTGCTCGTGTATGATCACCAATCTCTCCTGGATATTCAATTTCAAGTTAAAAGTCTAGGTGTGGTTGATTATGGTGGGCATAAAACTTTGCCCCGACATTTATTGAGGGTTCCAACTCGCTTTTTCTGGCCACCAGCTTTGCCCTCTCGGCGAAAATGCCGCCGTCACCACGGTAAGCGCGGTGGGCAGCTGGTGAAACTTAAAATCTGCCTGGCACGATCCACTTCCATTTCCCTGGTAAGGAATGGATTAATGTTTTCCTCTGTGCCACGGCGTCTTCTAGATCCCATCAACCCCTGCTTGATGTTCATCTCCAGCATGGATGCACGCCCTCGGTCACGCCCCCATTGCTTCTCTGGGCTCCGTCAGCGCGGAGCTAACCCATGGAGTTTGAGGACGCTACCTCGGGTTCCTTGGTCTGCCGAACTGCAGGCCGCGGCTCCCGCCAGGTTCGCCCTGGTGAACGCCAGGTCTCTGGGAAACAAAACTTTCATCCTGAGAAACTTAATCACTTCCTGCGGCCTGGTTTTCCTCTGTATAACGGACACCTGGATTGAGGATGGTGATTCCAGTGCGTTTGCGGAACTTTTACCGCCTGGGTGTTCCTATTTGAGCTCCCCCTCGGACATCCAGACACAGAGGAAGAACGGCGGTTGTTTACAAGAAGCATTTTAAATGTAAGCCACGCACTGCACCACTTTCACCGTCAAATTTCGAGGTGACTTTATTTGAGCTAAACTGTTCTGATCATGTGCTGTGTGCCGTTTTCTACCGTCCTCCCAAATATAACAAGGACTTTTTAAGTGATTTCTCAGATTTGAGGAATAATGATTGATTATCATCGTGTCCTTATCCTTGGGGATTTTAATATTCATGAATATTCTATGAAGCCATTGGTGAAGGCCTTTTTTTTGGCCTCATCGACTCTTTTAACCTGGTGCAGTGGGTGACTGGCCCCCCACAAGAACAAGGACACACATTGGACCTTGTCCGCTCTCATGGCTTGGCTGTGACTGACCTTGAAAAAGGTGAAAATATTATCTCTGATCATATGCCTGTTTTATTTAATGTTGCTCTATTTTGTGCCACAGTTAAACCTTGCGCTCCTGCTTGCCACCGTCGAGTTTTTAAACCCTTTTACTGCTAGTCAGTTTTCTGCTGCTCTTGAGCAGCTCAGTGTTCCCTTTGACGTGGATACAGAGCAATTATGTTCCTGGTTGGACGTAACTGCAAGGTTATTCTGGATACTGTGGCCCCTATGAAAATCATGCAGCCTAAAGCCAAAGCTGAGCCATGGTTTAATGATAAAACTCGTGCTGTCAGACAGGAATGCCGCAGAACTGAACAGAGATGGAAAAAGGATAAATTGCAGGTTTCATTCCAGATCCTCAAAAACTGCTGGCATCATTATCAGAACACAGTTAAAGACACTAAAAGGGAATATCTGTCCAACATTATTGTGTCCCATCAAAATAACTCTCTTGTGTTGTTTAAATTGACTGACTCTGTTCTTAATGCCCCACAACCTGTCTGCCTGGAAGCATCTTCTGAAACATGTAATGATTTTATGCACTTTTTCATGGATAAGGTTCAGAATCAGAAAGTTGTTGGGGCAAGAGCACTAATTTCTCCTGCTGTTTGTGACCCTTCCTGTTTGATCCCCTGTCCAGCTGTGTTTGATCAATTTGAACCAGTGAATCTGACCTTTTTAAAGGATATTGTTGAACATATAAAACCATTGGGTTCTCCTTGTGATCCCGCTTCCCCCCAGTTCTTTAAGGAGGTTTTTCCCAGTATAGGACAGGTCATTCTTGCTATTGTAAACAGCAGCTTGATGTCAGGTGTTGTCCCTGTAAGTTTTAAACATGCTGGGGTACAGCCTCTACTGAAGAATCCTGGCCTTGATCAAACTCTTTTGGCTAATTTTAGGCCTATCTCTAAGTTAGGCTAACTGATGTGGTGACATCATACATCAGTTTCTGTGAGAACGTGTGTGTGCAGACCAAGACCTTCTGCACCTTTGGGAACAACAAGCCATGGTTCACTCCACACCTCAGGAATCTGCGCAGGGACAAGGAAGAAGCTCACAGCAGTGGAGATTGGGGCGGTACAGGCAGGCAGGAACAGACTAACAAAGGAGAAAAAGCAGCCAAAAGAGAAGCTACAGTGAGAAGCTGAAAAAACAGCCTTTCTACTGGTGACCACTTCGGCTGTATGGACTGGTCTGAAAAACCTGACTGCCAACAGAAGCCCCCACCCCCCTTCCTGAACAAAGTCTCGCCTGGCCAACCCGTCTGAATGGCTTCTACTGCAGACATGACAAGAACCCATTCCCCCCTCAAAACCAAACTCCTCCACATCCCCCCCCGGAACAGGTTCGACCACAAAAGCAAAACCAACCCCCTACCTTCAGACCGCACTGCACTAAAGATCTCTGAGGATGATGTAAAAAAAGGCTCTTTCAGCGCATGAAAACAAAGAAAGCTGGAGGACCTGATAACGTCTCCCCATCATGCCTGAAAGCCTGTGCAAATCAACTCGCCCCAACTTTCCCCGGATCTTCAACAAGTCATGGGAAAATGTGAGGTCCCCTCCTGCTTCAAACGATCCAACATCATCCCAGTGCCCAAAAACCCACCATCCTGGATTAAATGACTACAGGCCTGTAGCCCTGACGTCTGTGGTCATGAAATCCTTTAGCGGCTGGGGTTGAAGCACCCGAAAGACATCACAGGCCCTCTACTGGACGCCCTGCAGTTTGCGTACCCAGCAAACAGGTCGCGGGGAGATGCTGTTAACTTGGGTCTACACTTCATCCTGCAACCCCTCGACCACCCGGGGGGACCTACGCCAGGTTCCTTTTTGTAGACTTCAGCTCGGCCTTCAACACCTTCATACCAGACATCCTCCACCAGAAGCCCCCCAGCTCAACGTCCCAGCCCCCAACCTGTCAGTGGATCAACAGCTTTCCCCCCCCGACCGGCCCGACAGCAGCAGGTGAGACTGGGGAAAAGCATCTTCTCCCGAACCCAACATAAAGTAGGGTTTGCCCCCCAGGGGTGTGTTCTATCCCCCACTCCTCTTTCCCCCTCTAAAAAAATGACTGCCAACCTCAGCGGACTCGTCCCCGTGAAACTCCTCAAGTTTGCAGATGACCCCACTGTCATTGGATGATCCAGGACGGTGATGAGTCTGCATACAGACAGGAGGGTTGGATCTGCTGGTACACTGGGGTAGTCAGAACTGCCTGGAACTAAACCCACTCAAAAATGTGGAGATGGTAGTGGACTTTGGGAAAAAAACACCACCTCCATACACCCCCCCCACCATCCTCAAAAAAAACACCGTGTCGGCTGTGGATCACTTCAGGGGGTTTTTTGGGAAACCACCATCTCCGAGGACCTGAGATGGTCTTCACACATTGACACTGTTCGGAAGAAGGCCCAGCAGGGACTGTACTTCCTGAGGCAACTCAGGAAGTTCAACCTTCCACAGGAGCTGCTGGTTCATCTTCTACACTGCCATCATTCAGTCTGTCCTGTCTTCATCCATCTCCGTGTGGTTTGGTTCATCCACAAAACAGGACAGGTCCAGACTGCAACGAACAATCAGGACTGCAGAGAGAATCATCAGGGCTGACCTTCCCTCCATCCAAGACTTATACAGGTCTAGGGTCAGGAAAAGAGCTGCTAAAATCTCTGCAGACCCCACACACCCTGCACATAAAACTGTTTAGAGTTCTGCCTTCAGGCCGACGCTACAGAGCGCTGTTCACAAAAACCAGCCGCCACAGAGACAGTTTCTTCCCCCAGGCTGTTTCTCTGTTGAACATTCAATAAAATACAAAACAACAGCATACAGATGTTGCAAATGCACCTTTTTATTTATATATGTGTATATTGTACATTGTAAATATGTATATTCTGTAGTGCAAAAACAAAAACCAAAGAGCAAAGTGTACCGGAGTCAAATTCCTTGTTTGTATGTACAAACTTGGCAATAAAGCTGATTCTGATTCTGAAGTTGCCCTTTATCTCAAAGGTTTTAGAGAAAATTGTTCTTTCTCAGGTCACGCCCTTTTTAGATGAACAGAACATTATGGAGGTTTTTCAGTCAGGTTTTTAATTACATATTTAGGGCAAATGACTCTGGTGAATATGTTCTAGTTCTGCTTGACCTAACTGCTGCTTTTTATACAGTGGACCACAATATTTTACTATCTCGTTTACAGACTCAACTTGGTTTTAGTGGTACCGCATTAAAATGGTTTAGGTCTTATTTGTCAGACAGAACCATGTCTGTAAATTTAGCTGGTTCTGAATCTTTCACTGCTCCTCTACGTTATGGGGTTCCACAGGGCTCAATCCTTGGTCCCCTGCTTTTTTCTCTTTATTTGGTTCCTTTAGGTTCAATATTCAGAAAGGATTGGATCTCCTTTCATTGTTATGCTGACGACAGTATACATGTCATTAAAAAAGGAGCCTTATCGATCAAGCCCCTACTTCTATGTCTTGAAGATATTAAAGCCTGGATGGCTTTAAATTTCCTAAACTTTACTGACAAGAAAACAGAAGCCCCTGTGAAACATCCCTTATTGATCTTGGCCCCTTGACGTCTTATTTGAAGCACACAATTTCCAATTTGGGTTTTATAATAGACAGTGATTCATGCCTTCATTACAACTCGGCTCGATTACTGTAACGCTCTTTACTTTGGAGTTAGCCAGTCTTCCCTCAGGCGTCTCCAGTTGGTCCAGAACGCTGCTGCTCGGCTTTTAACCGGAGTCGGGAGGAGGGACCACATCACCCCTATCCTGGCTTCTCTCCACTGCCTGCCTGTGCATTTTAGGGCTCATTTTAAGATTCTTTTATTTGTTATTAAAAGTTTACATGGTCTTGCCCCATCTTACCTCTCCGAGCTGCTTCACCCATATTCTCCCGCTTGTTGCCTCAGGTCAGCTGATCAGCTGCTCCTGGAGGTACCGAGGTCTAAACTAAAGCTTAGAGGAGACAGAGCTTTTAGTGTTGCCGCTCCCAAATTATGGAACGTTTTGCCGTTCTATATTAGAAGTGCCCCTTTATTGTCTACTTTTAAAACTCATCTTAAGACTCACTATTATTCTTTGGCTTTTAACATGTTGAGACTTTTGCTCTTACTTCTGCTATGCAGTTTTACTGTTTTTTTTTTGTCTTTTTCATATTTTGCATGTTTATTTAGATTTTCGTCTTGTCGCAGCTACTGTTGTTTTAAAGTGCTTTATAAATAAAGAAGTAGTAGTAGTAGTAGTAGTAATGATTTATTCGGTCTTATGTTTTTGAAGTAAACAAACTTTATTTAAAAGGGTGGTTTTAAACACAGATTGGGCATAACGCGCCATCAACGCTTATGCATCTTAATCCTTTATTAAAGGTATTTTCAAAAGGGTACATGTGTGACTTTAAATGAGTGGTAGCAAGCTTAAGTTTCCTTTTGTTAGCTCCAACCGCTAATGGCTAACATGTGACTCGCCACCATCTTATGAGTCCATAGACTTCCTTGTCATCAGGTGAGGGTGTCATGATGTGCGGTTTGTGGTAGGACCAAGGTGATGAGTAGGAACCAGCAGAATGAAGGTAAGTAACAGAAACAGGAGTATGGCATACTCCAACCAGACCAGAATACAGAATTCCAGACATCAGGGTATGGTACAGTTATTGAACCAGACACCACTGAACGAGATGGAAGACAACACAAGGCACCAGTGGGGAACAATGGAAACTAAAGAGCTCAAGTACAAATGAGAGTACAGGGAGAATCAATCAAGAACAAGACCAGACAATTAGGGGAAACTCAGGACAGGTGTGTAACAGACGGCAGGAAGACAGAGGGAATGACACCAATTAACATTATAACATTGAACAGAAGGTAAACACAGACTAAACCAGGTTTGACAAAACACAAACTAATAGACAGATCCTGACAGAGGGCCATTAAGAATCATTTATGCAGAAAGGTTGTTGGTTGTAATTCACAATAATATTTCCTTAAATATTGTTGTACTAAATAAAGTTAGGTAATTAAACACCATTGAGAATTAATCATCCAGAAGTTTGGTTTTACTCAGCAAATCATTGTTTGAAGTATTATTTTATTAAAATAGTGTCTTATCTGATCTTGCATTGTGAATGGTTGTTTGAAGGTATACCAATTGTCTAAGTTAGTTCCAAGACTAACTTAATTTCCATGTTTCCATTTCAATGTATCTGGAGGAAGGTTCAAAGTGGAACAGTATTTGTTAAATAAAACCTTTCAGTGCAGCATGGCCAACAAAAAGCAGCTCAATGGTAGTTATGTTTTGTTTTAAAGTAGGACTATAAGTAAAGGTGAGCTTACTGCAACTACAAAATGGGATTTTTCTGTAGTAATATTTGGCCCCAGGTTATAAGTGTTTGATAACAATTTACACCATAAAAAAGTGCATGATTGTCGTGTTCTCCAACAATTTATTTCTATAAATAAAACTGTATTCAGCTTTATATGGAAAAATAAATGTAATTGAATGTGCTTGATGTGGAAAAAAATTCAAAACTTTAAAAACCGTTGTTTTTCCTGCAGCAGCTATGGGTGCACAGCTTCTCCAACTTCAAAACTTTGAAATCTAACAGAATAAAATATTACATGATAAATTAAAATACAGCTAATGTACCATGCTAGATGCACATTACAATTTAGGAGAATCTTCTTCTAGAGTTGCTGGGATGCTGGCAAGTCTCATGAGCTAAAAGGCTCTACACTAATGGATTACTTCTATTATTATTTAAGAAATAAAGTCTAATTATCACTGCCAAAAATTCATGTTACATGCTTTGTTAAATACCTAAACAGAACATGATGAAGTGGATTTATGGGTCAGTGAAAATTAGATCTGACCAGAGTGTGTGCAAACGTACCCGTTCTTGATGAAGGCATACTTGTTGATGGTCTCGATGACGTCTTTGAACAGAATCTTGGAGGTGAGGGTGTAGCCATGGTGTACGATGGGCTCTCCATCCTGACCATCCCAGCAATCAACTGTGGAAAATTCCAGCAGACATATACTCAGCCAGAAAAACTTACGATAGAATAAAATGACTTTATACAAATACTATGATTTACATCTAAACCCCAGACTTTATTTTCTTCCCATGTTGACAGGACATGAGTGCCAAAACCCCTCTGATTGTGACACAGTCTGTAACAGGGAGGCCCACAAAAAGCAGAGCAAAAGGAACAAAGCATCTCAGAAATATTTGCGCACCATTGGGTTTTAGTTATGTCTAGAAACCATAACCCAGAACTTCCTACCATGAGTTACTCAGTATTTCAATTCCCCTGTAGTTTTCTTTCATTATTTGTTATGTTAACCACTAAGTTTTGTAATTTTCCATGCAAACCTTGTAAGCTGACCTGTGAAAAACTTTCTTGCTTGTTTGTCAATACAGAATATAAATGGTAAAAAAAGAATAAAAAGTCCTCTAGTTTCTTTAACTCAGGAATAGTTTGTGTTATGAATCTCTGAAGGTTTGACTTCTTTGTTTTTAGGCTCAAATGCCTGTGAAATGTGTCATTTCTGATTTATTATCTTTTCTTATCCTAAACAATATTCCCTTTCCTTTATATTATCATGCTCACCCTGTCTCATCAAGAAATTAAAGCAAAACAGACAAAAGAGTTCTCATGTTGGGTTCACTTCAAGGAAGAAGTATTTCTATGCCTAAAGTAGAAATGTACTCAGCTCTGGTTGGAGTCAAACAGATTACTTTGGCAAAAGGGTAAGGAAATACAGGGGTTGGAAAATGAAACTGAAACACCTGGTTTTAGACCACAATAATTTATTAGTATGGTGTAGGGCCTCCTTTTGCGGCCAATACAGCGTCAATTCTTCTTGGGAATGACATAGACAAGTCCTGCACAGTGGTCAGAGGGATTTTAAGCCATTCTTCTTGCAGGATAGTGGCCAGGTCACTACATGATACTGGTGGAGGAAAACGTTTCCTGACTCGCTCCTCCAAAACACCCCAAAGTGGCTCAATAATATTAAGATCTGGTGACTGTGCAGGCCATGGGAGATGTTCAACTTCACTTTCATGTTCATCAAACCAATCTTTCACCAGTCTTGCTGTGTGTATTGGTGCATTGTCATCCTGATACACGGCACCGCCTTCAGTATACAATGTTTGAACCATTGGATGCACATAGTCCTCAAGAATGGTTCGGTAGTCCTTGGCAGTGACGCACCCATCTAGCACAAGTATTGGGCCAAGGGAATGCCATGATATGGCAGCCCAAACCATCACTGATCCACCCCCATGCTTCCCTCTGGGCATGCAACAGTCACGCTTCTTTGGGGCTTCTCCACACCGTAACTCTCCCGGATGTGGGGAAAACAGTAAAGGTGGACTCATCAGAGAACAATACATGTTTCACATTGTCCACAGCCCAAGATTTGCGCTCCTTGCACCATTGAAACCGATGTTTGGCATTGGCATGAGTGACCAAAGGTTTGGCTATAGCAGCCCGGTCGTGTATATTGACCCTGTGGAGCTCCCGACGGACAGTTCTGGTGGAAACAGGAGAGTTGAGGTGCACATTTAATTCTGCCGTGATTTGGGCAGCCGTGGTTTTATGTTTTTGGATACAATCCAGGTTAGCACCCGAACATCCCTTTTAGACAGCTTCCTCTTGCGTCCACAGTTAATCCTGTTGGATGTGGTTCGTCCATCTTGGTGGTATGCTGACATTACCCTGGATACCGTGGCTCTTGATACATCACAAAGACTTGCGGTCTTGGTCACAGATGCACCAGCAAGACGTGCACCAACAATTTGTCCTCTTTTGAACTCTGGTATGTCACCCATAATGTTGTGTGCATTTCAATATTTTGAGCAAAACTGTGCTCTTACCCTGCTAATTGAACCATCACACTCTGCTCTTACTGGTGCAATGTGGAATCAATGAAGACTGGCTACCAGGCTGGTCCAATTTAGCCATGAAACCTCCCACACTAAAATGACAGGCGTTTCAGTTTCATTGTCCAACCCCTGTATATATCAGATATATACACAGTATATAATACTGTGTATATATATTTTATATATACACAGTGTTATACACGGCTCAAAAAAATAAAGGGAACACTCAAATAACACATCCCAGATAAAATATTCTCGTTGAATACTTTGTTCTGTACAAACTTTAATGTGCTGACAACAAAATCACACAAAAATCATCAATGGAAATCAAATTTATTAAACAATGGAAGCCTGGATTTGGAGTCACACACAAAATTAAAGTGGAAAAACAAACTCCAGGCTGATCCAACTTTGATGTAATGTCCTTAAAACAATTCAAAATGAGGCTCAGTATTGTGTGTGGCCTCCACGTGCCTGTATGACCTCCCTACAACGCCTGGGCATGCTCCTGATGAGACGGCGGATGGTCTCCTGAGGGATCTCCTCCCAGACCTGGACTAAAGCATCCGCCAACTCCTGGACAGTCTGTGGTGCAATGTGACGTTGGTGGATGGAGCGAGACATGATGTCCCAGATGTGGTCAATCAGATTCAGGTCTGGGGAACAGGCGGGCCAGTCCATAACTTCAATGTCTTCATCTTGCAGGAACTGCTGACACACTCCAGCCACATGAGGTCTAGCATTGTCCTGCATTAGGAGAAACCCAGGGCCAACTGCACCAGCATATGGTCTCACAAGGGGTCTGAGGATCTCATCTCGGTACCTAATGGCCTTGCCGCCCTCCAAAGAAATGCCACCCCACGCCATTAATAACACACTGCCAAACCGGTCATGCTGAAGGATGTTGCAGGCAGCAGATCGCTCTCCACGGTGTCTCCAGACTCTGTCACATGTGCTCAGCGTGAACCTGCTTTCATCTGTGAAGAGCACAGGGCACCAGTGGCGAATTGCCAATCCTGGTGTTCTCTGGCAAATGCAGTGTCCTGCACGCTGTTGGGCTGTGAGCACAACCCCCATTTGTGGACGTCGGGCCCTCATACCATCCTCATGGAGTCGGTTTCTAACCATTTGTGCAGACACATGCACATTTGTGGCTTGCTGGAGGTCATCTTGCAGGGCTCTGGCAGTGCTCCTCCTGTTCCTCCTTGCACAAAGGCGGAGGTAGCAGTCCTGCTGCTGGGTTGTTGCCCTCCTACAGCCTCCTCCACGTCTCCTGGTGTACTGGCCTGTCTCCTGGTAGCGGCTCCAGGCTCTGGACACTACGCTGTAAGACACAGCAAACCTTCTTGCCAAAACTCGCATTGATGTGCCATCCTGGATGAGCTGCACTACCTGAGCCACTTGTGTGGGTTGTAGAGTCCGTCTCATGTTACCACGAGTGTGAAAGCACCACCAACATTCAAAAGTGACCAAAACATCAGCCAGGAAGCATAGGTACTGAGAAGTGGTCTGTGGTCCCCACCTGCAGAACCACTCCTTTATTGAGTGTGTCTTGCTAATCGCCAAAGATTTCCCCCTGTTGTCTATTCCATTTGCACAACAGCATGTGAAATTGATTGTCAATCAGTGTTGCTTCCTAAGTGGACAGTTTGATTTCACAGACGTTTGATTTACTTGGAGTTATATTGTGTTGTTTAAGTGTTCCCTTTATTTTTTTGAGCAATTTATATACTATTAAATATATACTAAATACACACTTCTTTGGTAATTTAAAAGTAGACTAATATTACTAAAGTTACTGAAGCTTCTGTGCCCCACCTATTTGCGCATTTTAGTTGGAAAAAGTAAGAAAACTCACTGGAACAGAATTAAGAGGTGCACAAGAGAAAATGGCTGAAAACAAAAATCCATCTGGTAAAAAATCTAAAATGTATTTATATAAACAGATTTCTCCAACTTTAACCATTTAATCATGAGTGGGATGAGGTGTTTGCTTATACAGATGTAAGGTGGGTGGGGGTTCTATTTTACCTCTGCCTTCAACTTGGTACAAAGACAAATAAAGCTCAAAACTCAGAGAACATTATTTGATTATCTTGTTCTCGGTGTATTTGTAAGGTAAGAACGAGGAGGAGGATGGAAGTAAAAGAGGCAGAAACCCTGCAAAGCAGCTGGCCCAGAGCGTGTCCCCCCATCCACCTTTTAGCACTGTGCTGATCAGCTGTCTCCGGTGTTCACAGCCATTTTAAACACCTCGCTGGAGACATGAAATGTGCCAGCCTGCTTCAAAGCATCCATAATCATCCCTGTGGACTTCAGCTCTGCTTTCAACACCATCATCCTGGCCCTGCTGCAGGACAAGCTCTCCCAGCTAAGCGTGCCTGACTCCACCTGCAGACGGATCATGAACGTCCTGACAGACAGGAAGCAGCACGTGAAACTGGGAAAACACCTCTATGATTCCCCTCTCCCCACAAAAACAGCTCCTTCCCGTCTGCAGCTAGCCTCATTAACAAGGCCTTGGTCCCCCAAACCTGATCCAGCTCCTAAAGTTCTGGTAGAATGGCGTGGACATTGTGTTGATAGAAAAGAAAAACCTGTGAGGAAAATGTGGGACATTTCCAATCATTATTGTCAATGCCATATTCAATATATCCCAATGTTATGTTTTCCAAACATTGTGCAGCCCTACAGACATCCATCCATCATCTAACCCTACTTCTTTCAAGTCTGTCTAGAAGGGGTGGTGTCTCTCTGCAGTGGATATTGGGCGAGGTGTGGGTCGACCCATAACAGGGCCCTGCATATGACACGAGACCATGCACACATCATGCACACATTCATACTCATGGAGAATTTGGAAAATGAAATTAACCTACGATACATAGGAAAGCATTACACATGCAGAACATGCTTATTGTTGGGCAGGATTTGAACCCAAGACATCGGTGCTAACTGCTGCCCCATCATGCAGCCAGTCAAACCCATAAATAAAAGCATGTTTGCGCTCCTGCTTGCTTCGCATTAAACTGCAGATACTGTAAGTGTGAGGCACCTTCCACACAGCGACAGCCAGCCTGTAGCACCCAGGCATACATGTCCACTCTGGACTGGGACATCAGCTGGTCTCCCATCAGGTAGGTGTTGTGCGATGAGGCAATAAAGTAGTTGCACAGTGGCTGGGTCATGTCCTGGTTCACGTTGTAGTGCTCTGGGTTAAAGATGTCCCCAGCTGGACTGCGCATGTAATTAGTAAAACCTAGAAAAAAATCAAACAGGTTAAGCTAAACTTTGTGATAGTTAAAAAAAGTAACAAAAATTCTTTGTCACAAAATCACTTGTACAGTGTTTATCCATCAAAGCATTTTCAACAGTAGACCAGGGATGGTGCAAGGACCTGTTTCCTATACAGTAAACAACCAGTTTGGGTTTAAACAGCCAGAGAGCCACATCATTTCCCATAAATCATCTTTTCTGTTTTATAAACTTCTGGAGGTGATCATGCTGTAATGTGTTGATTTCATTAATTTTTTCATTTTATTATTTAAATGCTGATTAATCAAAAGGGTTAATGAATCACGTTCACAATGCCAACCAGCCTTCCCAGGTCCATCTGTAAACAGCATTTGTGAGTACATCTCAGTAAGGCAATATCCCTTACTGAGATGTACTCAGTAAGGGATATTGCCTTACTGAGATGTAAGTAAGGCAATATCCCTTATTCACTACAAGCACATCCAGAGCCAACCTAACGATTGAATAATAATGAAACCTATGTCTCACATTAGGCAGACTAAAAACAAAACCACCTTGGGTGTTTTAAACATAGTGCTCACATCTTCTGCATTGATGATATATTTGATAAAACATAGATTAGACCCTAACCTAAAAATACAGTAAAGTGTGAAATTTTGGTAGCCTTACCATCAATTCCCAGAACTCCCTGCTTTTGGTTTTCAGAGCACGGCTCAAATTTGTTAATTATCTCCAGGCAATGGTCCTTAGTCACCTTCGGCATCTGCAAAATGAGGAAATACCAAATCTTTCACCTCTAACAAACTAGAAACAAAAAAAAAAAATTAAATACAAATAATCTTCTAAAGCATAAAATAAGTTGCATGGAGTGCATACAAGTCTTTGTTTTATCCATCCTGGCTGCAAAAAGCCTGTTGCCTGGTAGCTGCTGTTTAAAGCTCTGAATGGGCTCTGATAATCATTAAAAAGGAGTGGTCAGTCCCTCTGTCAGCTGAGCCTCGTGTCACTTTGTAAAAGTTTCAAGTCATTCCCATCTCGGAAAATGTGGTTCCATTACACACACAACATTTATTCTATGATACAACACTCAGCAAACAAGCAAACCTGCTAATACCAATTGTTACCACAAACTACCTGAATGCACTGTAAAACCTGAAAACAGTGGATTACTTGCATACACACACACACACACACACACGCACACACAGGTACATCTAAAACAATTTGAAAATCGTGAAAAAGTTTTTTTTGAATCACTTATTTTAGAAAGTCACTGTCATGTTATGTAGAATCACTACAGAGAGTGAATTATGTGATTATGTATTATGGCCTACACATTCATGAGGAGACCGCTGACTGAACCGATGTCATTGAAACTCTCCCCAGGGAGGGTAAGCGACAAAAGGTCATTGCTAAAGAAACTGGTTGTTCACAGAATCCAAACACATTCTTGGAAAGTTGAGTGGAAGGAGAAAGTGTGGTAGGAAAAGACGCATTAGCAGCAGGGCTAACTGCAGCCTTGAGAGGATTTTCAAGCAAAATCTATTTAAGAACTTGGTGGAGCTTCACAACTTGTGGACCGAGGCTGAAGCCAGAGCATCAAGAGCCACTATGCACAGACGACTCCTACACATGGACTAACAAATGTCACATTCCTTGTGTCAAGCTACTCCCGAACTAGAGATGACATCAGAGGAATCTTACACGGGCTAAGGAGAAAAAGAACTGGACTCTTGCCCAGTGGTCCAAAGTCCTTTTTTCAGATGGAAGTAAATTTACCATTTCATTTGGAAATCAAGGTCCACAGTCTACAAAGCAATTCAGCAGGAAATTCTTTAGCACTTCATGCCTTCCTCTGCTGACAAGATTTATGGAGATGACGATTTCATTTCCAGCAGGACTTGGGACCGACCCACACTGCCAAAAGTACCAAACCTGGTTCAGTGACCATGGTGTTACCGTGCTTGATTGGCCAGCAAACTGGCCTGACCTGAACCCCATAGGGGAATCTATGGAGGATTGTGAAGAGGTAAATGAGAGACACCTGAACCAATAATGTAGATGACCTGAAGGCTGATATACACACACACACATGTAAACATACAGACACAAACACACGCTACAGACTCGATGTGGAAAGGCCTTAGCGTACTCATTTGTAGCCGTCCGTCAATATTTTGAGATTTATAGAACTTTTCAGGCTCAGACAAGCAGACACGATGTTTACCTTTTGCTCAATCTCCAAAAAACGAGCGAGGTCATCCGTGTCCAGGTGGTCTTTGTGGTTGCTGTAGGTGAGCATGAGGAGGTACAGATCTCTGCGGGTCGACATCATCTTATAGAAGGAACAGAACTCCTCAAACCCCAAAGTTCCCTGTTTGTCATCTGTGTCTGCCTCCTACAGGGAACGTACAGGAAACTCATTTTAGTTTGTTAAAACATTATTTTTAGGATTTCCATTACCCTGCTGGATTTCTACACTCGGTTTTCAACTTTAAACCTTCTCCCATTTGTAACTAAATAATCCACAATACTTAATGGTTGATTATTTGCCAATAACTTCAGTTACCAACAGAGTAGAGACTCTTTGCTGGTCTGTATTAGCTGTTGTTTAAAGCTGGGTATTGGCAGTTTCAAACCAAATGTCTTTTTGTAAAAGAAATTCTCAAATCATCAACTTGACTCCGTTTCCTGTGGTTGAGAGATCCTGCCTGAATTCAGACTGCCTGCATCAGGTCAAAATGGAGAAAGATCCCGCTGAATCTGCGGAGCACGAATATTCAATTACCAACCTAAATCTAACTTCACCACTGTAAAAAGTCCTCGCTATTGCCATGGCTGAGACAAAAACTTCCTCATAAAGCCCAAAATTGGAACTTCTTCAGGCAAACTGTGGAGCATTACCAGTCCAGACAGCAGCATCTCTCCTCTCTGCTTTTCCTGTCATACCCTCCTCACATCAGAAGCCTTGAGCCTTATTTTATAAGTTCTGGCTGGGCTGTGGTCCAGATAATTATCATTTTATACATGAAAAAAAAACAATACATTCTTGTATATACAATAATACAAACATTGTATTTAGTTTATGTTTTTATTCAAATATTTTTTGTAATTTATTTTAATCGTTTCATCCAGATTACTTTAATGTGACAATAAAGTCACACAGTAACACTAACTGCAGGACAGCCCACAACACTGACAGCTGGAGACGGGGCAGTGGGTCCATGGGAAAACACCAGGTTCTGTGCCGAGTAGAGTGACACTGAGTAGAGTGGAGGCGTGCGGAGCGGGAACCTTCTACGGAAAAAGGGTTAAGTGTTAGAAAGATTAAATCTGATGTGACGTCGTCTGTTTAGGGTTGAATTTTTAAAAGGAGCCCAGGAAGGGACATGGGTTTTGTTTTTCTTTCCTTTTTGTGTCCCAACGCAATAGTCTTTGCGTTATCTCGCAATACTTTGTGGGATAGTTTCCAAACCAGACAACTATAAAAATGGAACACTACACCCGTTTTTGAGATTTATTGAGTTTTATTTCGAAATCGGCCTTGAATAAAAGGATATTCAATCAAACTTAAAAACAGTTATTATCCATAACTTGTCAGACTACTGAACTCTGGACAATAATACTGCACTAAACCACATTTGTGACACCTATTTAGCTTATTGCTACTTTTTTTTGCAAACGGTTCTTATTATCCCATTGTTGACTGTGTGTTAACCCTGCATATGACAAATAAAACATACTAATGCCATATCAGTGCTGTTTGTTTTGTGTGCAGTTTATCATGTGTGCTGCTGTTCCAAAATGCACAGCTTTGTCAAGGGAACACAAAGGTATTGCATGGTAACACAAAAAGTATTGTGAGCGAATGTAAAAATATTGTGACTGAACGCAAAAGAAAAAATTCCCCCATGCCGGCACTACTGCCTTTTATTTTTTCCAGAGATTTTTGACAGTGGCCAGACAGGAAACTGGGGAGGAGAGAGAGGGGAAGACACACGGGACTGCCGCATCGAGGACCAAAGCCTCTTGTAAATAAGTCGCGCACTTAAACCCCCGCACCACCAGCGCCATGCCCAGTTTTTCATGTTTAAAAGAGAAGGCTTCTTTCACTTTTCTCTCAAACCTCCAGTGTTTCCTGTCAAAAAATGTGGACATTGCTTTCTTGAAAGAGAGTAACTTGTCCCTGAGATGTAAAGAAACCGTTGATTCTTTACCTGATGAGTTTTCTCTTCTTATAGGCCATCCGTTTGTATAGCTACTGTTTAGTTCCTCTGATATAGTGGTCTGAACATTTCTCGCACTGGAGTAAATGTACTAAAGCGATGAGGTTGTGTTTGGGTGCTTCATCCTTGGGATGAACCAGTCTCTGAGACTGCTGTTGGGTTTAAAATGCACTGGAATTTTATGCTGTGAAAATGTTCTAAGTCTCTAAAGACTGAATCAAACATTTTTTTTTATCAAATCCAACATCTGGTGCAGCTGTAACTCTGCATCACTGTAGGTTAGGATTCTTCACCTGTACCGTTTGTCCTTAGGTCTAAATTACATGAACACTTGATAATTATCTTTGAGTCTTAATATTTATTAACAGTCATCTTATGTTTAATTAATTTACCATTCAAAAATGTCTTAAAGGCTGATTTATAGTATTGATCAAATGTAATATTTTACACCATTAGAAATATAAAAGCCCTAAAATATATATTTAGAATAAAACTGATAAATGTTCAATTTATGAATGAATAAAAACAATACAATTTTGTCTTTGTAAACACATATGTACCCCCATCTTCACATTGTCCACTCCATTATAGACTGCACTAAATCTGGTTTGGAGGGTTTTTTCCACCCCACTCTGAGCTGAAACATTTTTCAAAATATTGGGAAACCAGTTTCTATATCCACATTTAAAACCTTTGATCTCAATTCTAAACAGAAAGGATGTTCAAATGTAAAGTATTAATACCAACATAATAATCGACACAAAGTGTATTAGGCTACTGACTTTATGGCAGTTATAAGCTGTATGAATGGTTTGTCATGTAATATTCAAAAATAAAATCAGTGTCATGTTTAACTAATATGCTACACTATGCTGCACTTACTTTTATTTGTAGCCATCAATATGAACATCAGAAATTTTATCAACCTGAATTATAACTAATATTGTTTATTAAATGAAATACAAATAAGCAAAATGCATAAATGAATGACTGACTAAATGAAAGGATTTTATTTATACATGTACATAAATATGTATATCTACCTTGTCTGCAGCTAGGCTAGTGTTGGGACCCCAGCCATGGGTACAACATGATGGGCCAGTAAGAACTTTTCTGGAACTTTCAAAATAAATCGCATTAACCTATTTCCAGCACAGCCAGAAACGGGGTAACAGCGGACTTCCCGTGACATCACTGTCTGAATAAAAACCCCGCTTTTGCAACAAACTGACCTCTTCCACGCAGGTCCCCAGAGGAACTGGACGGAGGGACACAGCGCGCTAATGTCTCTTTGCTGGCAAACAGACATAACTCTTAAAACTTGATCCCAGAGTGTCATACGATCACACAATCATATGCACTAAGTTAAGTAGGAATGAATTGCTGTTTGTGTATTTCAATTCAGTTTATTTATATAGCGCCAATTCACAACACATGTCGTCTCAAGGCACTTCACAAAACTCAGGTACATACATTCCAATTAGTCCTAACCATTGAACAGTGCATCCGGTATTCATTCATGAATGGGGGTAATAAAGGTACAAGCGTTGCTTGACTTTTCTCTCTGAGGTCTACAGAAGCAAACTGTGTTCCAGAAAGTTCCCACCAGAGACCCTGACTCTACAACACCGAGTGGAGCAGTTTTCCCGTTCTGAAGGAAGGACAACGGGACCGCATCACAGTGGTTACAGCAACCGCCCCACCTCACAGCTACGGAGGTTAGCTGCAGTTAACCCTTTGCTCAGTGTGGATGCTTTCTTCAACTTCGTCGCCCCTGACAACTTTTCCTCAGCACGGTTCACGTAAGGGGTTGCGTTTCGGGCAGAGAGAAGTAGTTTAGAATGAAATAATCTACACATTTTTCGTCTATCTTAGTGCTAGCAGATTATCTGCTCAGTTTGTGTGTTCTGTCTTTGTGTTTTTTTTTTTAAAGTTAAGATAAACTTTATTTAAAGGGTGATTTTAAACACAGAAGATAGGCCATAACGCGCCGTCCACGCTTATGCATTTTAACCCTTTTATTAATGGTATTTTAAAGGTATATATGTGATTCTGATGATAAGCTATAAGCTTCTTTTGTTAGCTTCAACCGCTAACAGCTAAGAACACGTGCTTGGCGTACTAAAGATCATTTACCCAAAAGGGTTGTTAGTTTTCAATCTAGTAAAATCATATTTCCCTAAATATTATTTTACTAAACTCGATAACTAAGTAACACAATTAAGCCTATTTCTCAAAGATTTGGTTCTTATTCAAAATATTTCTTTAAATATTATTTTAATAAATAAAGGCAGCTAATTAAACACCATTGAGAATTGGTCATCCAGAAGGTTGGTTTTATTCAGCAAATCATTCTTTAAAATATTATTTTATTAAGATAATATTTTATTTGATCTTGCATTGTGAACAGTTGTCTAAAGGTATACCAATTATTGCTTAAGTTAGTTCCAAGACTAACTTAAATTAATTTCCAGATTCTTCAAGATAATCATTGGTTCTAGAACACAAATAACATTGCATGGTAATGTTGCATCACTCTTTCAGTCATGGTTTTCAACCATCTTTGATCAACTTGTTTATATTGTACATAGCCATTAGTCTTCCCTATTCTTTTATTCTGCTTGGTAGTTTAGTTGGATTGTTTTAGCATAGTAAAGAGTTTGTTGATTGAAATATGTTTGACTTTGAGTTGACTTATTTTTGTTAATAAATTCTTGTAGCTATTTTAAGAAATTGTGTGGATTCATTATGTGTGTGTGCAGAGTTTTGCAGTTCAATAATGTCAGAGCTTGGCTCATCCCTTTCAATTTTGTCCTAATGCCACCGCCTTATTGGGCTGGTATTCACAGGATAACCCTTAACAGACCAAATTATTATTCAACAAAATATTAAAGTATTAATATTAAATAATGTATTCATAATCACAGCACTAGTCAAGCTACATTTATTCTTTCAGAGTTAGGAGCAGATATGAAGACATTTTTATTTTATTTTTATTAACGCGAAAGCCATTGATTTTAGAGGCATATAGAGACCTTGAGAGGCACATAGATATTCGTCATGCAATAGTCAAGTTCAGAATACATACAATAGGTTATATGTATACTGAATGCGCCAGTTGGTTTACATAAAACATATTTATTTAAGTCTCAGGATGCAATTATTTTCTGCATAAAGATTTTCTTTATTCACTCCTTCTATTACCTGATTTAACATAGGTCGTTATTTATTTCTAAGCTGTAATTGTGCTATAGTCCTACACAAAATGCATTAGTTTATACTATTGCCCATGTAATCCTGTCCATAAAGGGGTCCATATGCCAAGCAATGCTGGAGGCAGCCACATACTGGACTCTGGCGACGTCTGTGTCAGCTGGAGGTTGGCCTCAGAGTAGCACTGAGTGGTTAAAAACAGAACACTGATCTGAGAGAAGCATATACTATGTTTAATCTGAATGGTATCTGGTCTTTAAATCCTGAGCAGTAATCTGGAGGGGTTCCATTACTTGTTTACATGTAGATTTTTTAACAGGAATCATTTACATTAAAAGTATAGATCAAACAGTAATTTTATTCAGAAACACTGAAGGAGACAACAAAAATATCCTTACATGGTTTTCCCTGTGGATGAAAACCTTCCAACATGACACTATTTTTTTTTGATAAATTGGAGACACTGAGTACAAGTACAGTTGAGATCTGTGCACAGCTTGGAGCACATAGATGCTGCCAAGTTGTGACAGTGTATTACCAAAGTGACACGCACAGAGCAAGTACTTATTTCCTAACGTTAACTGAAATATTGCACTCTGATTGTATTCTGATATGTTGGTGAAAATCAGTGAGGAGTTCCACTGGACGTATTGAAACACATGAAAACACGTGTTTATTTGCAGAGGTATTTATTGTTTCAAAACCAATAATGTTACTCAGGATGACCATAACAAAGCAGTGGGAGCACAGCCAGGGAACACTCAGAGAGCTTCCCAGTCTTTTTGGTCCTACCATTTACTATAGTACATGCATTTAATTGCTAAGAGGGCTTGTTCTTTTACAGCATTGGCAGATGCAACAATTCACCGCTTAGTACAGCTGCTACAGGCTCTACCTTCATAGTTCATTATATTTATTTTGGAATATGTAATAGTCATATACTGAATGTTAAAAAATGCTAAAATGTTGGACAAAATTAATGTATTTATTTAAGATGAGGGGAAAAGTATGAACTGACCCACCCCTTTACCAGACACTGAACTGTGCCCCGGTTACATAAAAAAAACTTCTTAATAAGGTGCTAGAACTTATACATTTACTTCCAATATTATCAACATCTTTACGAATAATATATTATACATTATATATACATATAAGCAACAATACTACTACCAATAAAAGCAACAACTCCAGCAATAATAATATTAATAATAATAGCAATAATAATGTTTTAGGTATGATTTCCATGTATGATCTTTTTTTTATAAGCTTGGATTTAAACTAATGTTTGGACATTTTCTAGTAGCTGGCTATTGAACACTTGAATATAATTAGTGCCGTTTTTAGTTTAACTATATCTGTGAATATTAATAATTTTATTGTATAAATAGTGGGTTATTGTTTTCTAGGTAAATTTTTAAGAGTAATGACTCTATTGTAGTTTTGAAACCATTTGCCCAATTCTCTGCACAGTAACTAAAATGGGGTAAAACTAAAGAAAAGTCCAGAATGTAGTGTGCTTTATGATTTATACACATTTAGCTTTGTGCAACACAGATATGCTTTCTGATTGAACATATTTGATGTGAGGTTTCCAGTTTAGTTTTTCACGAATATACAAGTTATTTCCAAAAGAAAATCTCTGTGTCAGAAGCACATAACACACACTTAATTATTTCACATATTTTGCATATGTCATTTACATTCATTATGAAAAACTCAGAACTCAGTTCTGATCCCTGGGGAACCTCACAGGCATTGTCTTTGTTCCAGTGTTACATACCATGTCTGCCACTTATATAACTGGTAACCCACTATAACACAAGCCCCCTGATTCCAGGTTATCTAATCAGTGAATCATGATTTATTGTGTCAAAAGCCTTTTTGATGTCAACAAAAACACCAACAGCAATTTCTTATTGTCAACAGCAGTATTTATTTCCTCAGTAGCTCCAAGTATGGGTAATGTTGATCATTTTGATCTGAAACTGTTTTGACTTTAACTGATTGATTTCTGTTCTTCCAAAAATGTTTCAAGTCTATTATTTCTAATACCTCTAAGAACTGTGCTAGCAGAGAGATAGGTCTGTAGTTAGAAAATTCATGCTTATCTCAATTTGTGTATAAAGCTTGAAATGACAGATAACAGATATATTGTAGTGGTTTTGAAATCCCCTCAACTACATATTTTACTAAAGGACATATCAATACCATGTAAAATCAGTGGGGACTTTGTTCTTACATTTTTTTACAGTATCAATTATTTCTGAATTGAATTGTTGGGCGAATGTCTATAGATATTTCTTCAGATTGCTGAAGTTGCTATACATACTTCTGGTGTTAAAATGGATGAATTTCAAGTTATCCTTAGATGTGAAATTGTGATCATGGTGTTCATTAGTATAATAGCAGTTGGGATTTGTGGTTGAAAATGTTTTTGTCTGGGTTAATTTCACTTGCACACTCAATCAGGTTGTGCTCTGTGGACTCAAACAGCATCAGTTCCAGATGATCCTGTATGTTTATTCATGCTGCTTCATCACTGTGTCCAGATGTGGTTCTGTCTGTGTCCATTTGTGTTGTGTTTGTGTGTACAGTGTTCATACCTTTATGTGTATTTATCCACCCCTAAACCACCCCACCACTTTGGACTTTTCTGGTGTTCCATTTAGTTTGGTCAACACTTTGCAGCTGTCTATGTCTTTTGAATTTTCTTCTGTCTCTTTAGCTCCCTTACGTTCCTGGTGGAGTCAGCATTTTGTTTGGTAAGATGTTCTTTTAGATAAACATTATAACCCTGTCAGCTTCCTTCCTTGCTTGAGAAGTGCAATCTTGTGTTTCCTATTAACAAACCTGAGGATGATGGCAGAGTTTTCTCTTGAGCTTCTTCTGGGTAGAGGGTGGCATGCCTCAATGTTATTACAGTCCAACGTTATGCCCTTAGACTGGAGAAAAGCAGTCACTTGTGGGTCCACAGGTTCCCCCTCACCGTCAATGCTCAAAGCCCAAGCATATGACCACAGCTCGACTTTCAGCCCAGTGATGACCACATCGTTCAATTAAGGTGTACAGGTCCAGTTCAGCCACCCAGTTCTCCAAAACAGCCCGTCTCTTGTCTTTTCAGCATTTTGAATCCTTTACCTCCTAAACTGATGCTCTCCTGCTGCAGCTGAAACCTTTGCCAAGAGGAAATCCAACAACTTTTTAAATGTCAGCTTTTTCTACGGGCTGCTTCTTTTGGTTCATTTTCCTTGTGTATTGGTAAATAAGCTATTTTCTTTGCTTCAGTGCTAACAGGCTCTAAGCAGCAAAATTTCTTTGGGTTGTGTTTTAAAGTTACAAACTTTATATCAGTGAGTGGTTAAAACACGCATGGTCCAGTAGCGTGAGCCTGATCCATTTTATCTGTTTTCCAACCTCCTTCTTCCTAACCTGCATACAATTTGTCCACATAGACCTTATAAACATGCCAAGTTGTGTATTTAAAGCTCTAATGCTAAAACAGTAGCCACCATTAGGCCTGCTGTGTACTACACAACTCGTTTTGTTGTTTATATCCGATCTAAGCCACCAGGTTAGTAGTCCATGGCTAGAAGATGGCTAGTCAACACAAAATTACTAATCAATAGTTTAAAAGGTTATTGATATGTAAATCCAAAAAATATTTTTTATAGTATTTTATGAAAATAAAATTTTATTAACACTGCTTTGAATTGTGAACTGGTTGTTGGAACACATACCAACTGAGCTCTTTATTAGTTCTGAAGCCAATATGACCTTAATCCTAATTCATCAAACCCTGCCTTGGTTCTTAAACATACATATTCACGCTGAACTGTGAACTAAATGAATGTTATAAATAATATTACTATAACTGTAAATAATCAATTTAGCTGCAGTAAGATTACTTGTTTTTTATTTTAACTGAAGAGAAACAAGTCATACAAGTTTTTGTACTTTTTTGTATTCCTGTAGTCCTGCTTCCCTTTAACTGCCCATTCGTAACTAAACCTGAGCCTAAACACCAGCATGGCTTCTGTAGGGATAGCTGCAGCTATAAACTTTTTATCTGTGGTATTGTGTATGTGCATTGCCTTTAACCAGCAACAGACAATGTTCTATACAACCTCTGTTAGTCAACATGTAAGTGGTCGAATGCAACTTTTTTCTTTTGTCTTAGATTTTAAGTTATCCATTAGTCACTTGTTGTAGTGTGGAAAGTCATAGTTTATTGGGCAGTCAGATGTATGGAAAATAAATACGGATCAAATAATGTTCTAATATGATGTAAGAACTGCATTTTGCCAAATTACCTGTAATTGCCTGTACTTCCAGAATATAGCTAGTCAAACAGCTAGCTAGTGGTTAAAGTAATGGGGAAAGACTAACTAGGTTAAGCAAAGAAAGTAGCACAGAGAATACAAACACACAAATCTTCATTAATGTCCATAGACAAACACAGAGGGCCAGATTGTTGCCCAACGTGTTTACACCGCATTACCGACCAGGCCATCTGTGTCCCAGGAGCACCATATGGGAAAACATGCTCAGGACACGGGTCTTAGGGATAGCAAACTGGCTGACTGCTCCGTGGGAAGAGGGTCATATCAACCTGTTTAACAGGTCAACATGCTAATCCCCATGCTGTGTGTCAGCCAACATCAGCAGCAGTCACAGATCTGATCATTCACAATCTGCCAGGAAGGAAGCACTTATAGCAGTTTCATGTGACCTAATAAGCCCCTCAACATTAGCAGTCAGTCACTACAGCCACCACTATACTTCAGCTCTATAGTTTCACAGATTTCTTGTCACCTTTAAGAAATAGATAAGATAAACAAATAAACATATAAAAGAAAAATAATTTAGTATCATTGGCTGGGTTAGCCAGAGGTTAATTTTCTGACTTTTAATCTGGCTTGTTTTAGATCCTAAATCCAATTATAGAGTGTCTGGTATGGTTAAAGGCTGTAGCATCTGTACATGATGCCAGTCTAGAAATATAGGAGTCATCACAATAATTGCTTTTACCAAAGTAAAGTTGAAGAAAATCTAAGATTTAAAAGAGGGAACTATACTATCTCCCATCAAAGCAAAATGGGTAAAACAATAACGCAGTTTCTAAATATATTTACCCCTTTCTGGTTAAAAAGAGAAAATCTCCCCAGTGCTTTCCAATCAGGCTTTAGACCACACCAAAGCACTAGGACTGCATGATAAACATTCATATAAATTAGAAGATGTGTTCGGATGAGACCCGTTTGTCAGATTAAAAGTACCCAATGAAAATAACCTTTAAGCAGGAATTAAACATACTTTAAATTAAGCCAAAATTTCTGTATTAATAATATTTTTTGAAAGGCTTGAAAACTTCAGTTTGTCTGTGTAAGTGTTCTATGTAAAGTGTTTCACTTAGTAGAGTTACTGAAATAAATACAGGTGCTGGGCATAAAATTAGAATATCATGAAAAAATAGATTTATTTCAGTTTATTTCAATTCCATTCAAAAAGTGAAACTTATATTCATCCATTACACATAGACTGATACATTTCAAATGTTTATTTCTTTTAATTTCAATGATTATAACTGACAACTAATGAAAACCCAAAATTCAGTTTCTCAGAAAATTAGATTATTGTGAAAAGGTTCAATATTGAAGACATCTGGTGCTACACTATAATCAGCTAATTAACTCAAAACACCTGTAAAAGCCTTTAAATGGTCTCTCAGTCTAGTTCTGTAGGCTACACAATCATGGGGAAGACTGATTTGACAGTTGTCCAAAGACGATCACTGACACCTTGCACAAGGAGGGCAAGACACAAAAGGTCATTGCTAAAGAGGCTGTCTGTTCACAGAGCTCTGTGTCCAAGCACATTAATAAAGAAGCGAAGGGAAGGAAAAAATGTGGTAGGAAAAAAGTGTACTAGCAATAGGGATAACCGCACCCTGGAGAGGATAGTGAATGAAACAAAACCCATTCAAAAATGTGGTTGAGATTCACAAAGAGTGGACTGCAGCTGTACTCAGTGCTTCCAGAACCACCACGCACAGACGTATGCAAGACATGGGTCTCAGCTGTCGCATTCCTTGTGTCAAGTCACTCTTGAACAAGAGACGGCGTCAGAAGCGTCTTGCCTGGGCTTAAGACAAAAAGGACTGGGCTGCTGCTGAGTGGTTCAAAGTTATGTTCTCTGATGAAAGTAAATTTTGCATTTCTTTTGGTAATCAAGGTCCCAGTGTCTGGAGGAAGAGAGGAGAGGCACAGAATCCATGTTGCTTGAGCTCCAGTGTAAAGTTTTCACAGTCAATGATGGTTTGGGGTGCTATGTCATCTGCTGGTGTTGGTCCACTGTGTTTTCTGAGGTCCAAGGTCAGGCGTCTACCAGGAAGTTTTAGAGCGCTTCATGCTTCCTGCTGCTGACCAACTTTATGGAGATGCAGGTTTCATTTTCCAACAGCACCTGCACACAGTGCCAAAACTACCAGTACCAGGTTTAAAAGACCATGGTATCCCTGTTCTTAATTGGCCAGCAAATTCGCCTGACCTTAACCCCATAGAAAATCTATGGGGTATTGTGAAGAGGAAGATGCAATATGCCAGACCCAACAATTCAGAGGAGCTGAAGGCCACCATCAGAGCAACCTGGGCTCTCTTAACACCTGAGCAGTACCACAGACTGATCTACTCCATGCCACGCCGCATTGCTGCAGTAATCCAGGCAAAAGGAGCCCCAACTAAGTATTGAGTGCTGTACATGTTCATACTTTTCATGTTTATACTGTTCAGTTGGCCAAAATTTCTAAAAATCATTTTTTGTATTGGTCTGAAGTAATATTCAAAATTTCTTCTGAGATACTTAATTTGGGGTTTTCATTAGTTTTCAGTTAAAATCATCAAAATTAAAAGAAATAAACATTTTAAATATATCAGTCTGTGTGTAGTGAATGAATATAATATACAAGTTTCACTTTTTGAATGGAATTACTGAAACAAATCAAATTTTTCATGATATTCTAATTTTATGACCAGCACCTGTAAACCTTTCAGTGTTATTCTAATTTATTAAATATGACTGTACAACTGAACAGCTATGAACCTAGAAATTCTTTCTTGCCATTACCCTCAGTGCTGCATTTGACACAGATGTTTGATAGGCTGGAAAAAAATGGGATGGATTGTCTGACACTGTGCTAAACTAGTTCACGCAGGGACTACTTTGTGTCATTTGGTTTAAATCTGGACATACAAAAATCACTTGTGTGGTTCCTCCAGTGTCAATTCGTGGGTCACTTTTAATCGCCATAGCTAAGATTATGGGGTATAACAACATCTTACCATTTGTATGCTGATGACAAGCAGCTTTATATCTCTGTCACTGCATGACCACAGCCCACTACAGACACTGAGTCAGTGAATCCATAACATCAATAAGTGGATGGGTCAGAATTTTCTTCAGCTTGATGCAGATAAGACAGAAGTGATAGAAGAATCATTTAGATCAGCACTTAACTATACCAAATGGGGCTAAAGACCACAGATAAAACAAGAAACCTTGGTGCCTTTTTGACTTAGACCTACATTTTAACAATCACAAAGAACCTGTTAATAAATTATCTTTCCAGCATGTTAAAGACATTGCAAGAATAAAGTGTTTTTCAGTCAAAATTGTAAACAAAAACTGGTGCATGCTTTCATTTTCAGTAGTTCAATTATTGTTCTGTGTCTTTATAGGTCACTATTAAAAAGAAAAATAAGAAGCCAACAGGCAGTCCTGACCAACACCAAAAAAATAGGATCATATCACAAAAGTTCTTAAAATCACTCAACTGGCTCCCTGTTTGTAAAATGACAGATTTTAAAGTTTTGCTTTTGGTCTATAGAGCACTGAATGGTCTTGAGGCAAAACACCTTTTGAGTTGCCTCTCCTATATAAACCACGTAGACCCTTCAGGCCACTACAGACATGCCTACTCAGAGTTCCCAGGATCAGAACTAAAACTGAGGTTGCATCTAGTTTCTATACTCCTTAGCTTTAGAAACAATCTCCCTGAAACTATTGGTTCCTTTAAAACAGGTCTAAAAACATTGTTCATTGAACTGTTTGCCCGACCACTGATGTGTGATTGCAGAGTAATTTAGCACTTTAACAGTGTAATATTTCTTTTTATACAAGACCTTTTAGAGCTTAAAGCATTTTTTCTCATTTTTGCCCTTAATTTTGTGTAAGGTACTGTAAGGCCATACATACTTGTGTATGTATGGTGCTATATATGTCTAAAATGGTTTTAGCTAATCACGGTACTAGCCTAAACTGAAGGATGGGTTCATATGGCAGATGTACAATATTTTACTATCAAGTGTACTATAGATGAACAAACCACACCAAAGCAAACAAACTGATTCAGAAAAATCACAGTTAAAGTAAAAAAAAATATTCATCTATTCTAAAACAACCAGGTTCCCTTCATCAGTTTTTGACGAGCAATTCTGGCTTCGATAGAGTTGTATCTGTACCTTGAACATCTGCTTGACCTTCTGTCGTGGCAGGTTGACATTGAGTTTATGCAAAAGTTGAAGAACCTCACTGATGCTTAAACTCCCATCGCCGTTCTTATCAGCTTCAGTGAACGTCTGCTTCAGCCATGTAAGGAAACTCAGGTTAAGGAAAGGGGGGGGGTAAAAATGGAAAGTGTTGCAATGAAGAACATCAGTGCAAAATTTTAATAAATTGGAGATTTTAGAAATGTTTCTAATGTGGGCCAGAGCTTCATCAGGGATGTAACAGCACTATTTTGACTGAAGGATATTGGTCACGGGTGCGTTGCCTCTTAGCCAAGCTGTCCTCATCACTGATACCAGCCATCAGGTACTTGAGGCCAGTGATCCAGGTTCGTGCTTCCTCTCCTGTGCTAGATACCAGGTCCAAGGACTCCATGTGTTCTCCGTAATACAGACTGAAGCAGCAGTTTGGGTCAAAGCTGCCATCTGCGTAGCGCTGGAAAATCTCAGATTGCTTACCCTCACAGACCTCGCGGATAGAGTCAATGGAGACTGTGAAAACAAGAAGTTGGTTTACATGAAAAAGGTAACTTTAAAACAAAAACTGAATTTTGAATGTTTGAGTATTGCTGCTACTTCTTTTATTAAAACAACAACAAATCCATAAGTTTAAAATAAGTGTGTCAATCTGCTGCCATCAAGTCATTAAATCTTCCCAACTCTCAAAGCTTTAAACCATCTGAGGCCCTGATCTCAACACTATGCACTCCTCTTGCATTTAATGTGTATTTCTGGCTGCAGAGTATGGCTACACCTTAGTGCAAAGTTGGTGCACTGGTTTTGCTTAAAAAAGAATAAGCTGAGTTAAAGCAGGTGCAGCTGTACAAGTATGAGCCACAACAACCTGAAGGTGACCTGCCTGCCGAGCAGAAAAATAAGGCCTGGCTAACCCATAATAGCATGGTGTGTCATTTACCATCATTTATGATCAAGATCAAAAGCAGTAATTTTTGTCTTGCAAATTGACTTTACGACCTTAGAGAATATCTAAATTGTTTCATGTAAACCCCCCCCCCCCCCCGAATAAATGTCAGCCCTCTTGTTTTGCTTAAAGCTGACATTCTCGCGATCCTTTTACCTTTCAGGTTCTGGGAAAGGCACATCTGATGCTCAAAACTCAATCTGATGAATTCACAAATTACAGTATTTTTTCCCAGATGGGATATTGACATCAGCATCTTTCACAAAGGAAAACTATATGGTTTTACATGTTTTTAGATAAATTAAATACAAATGTTATGGCCACAACCAAATATTTCAGTTATGTAAAACTTGATGTGCATACTTCTCATACTTGAAATGAAAGAAGTATTTCAGATTCCATACAGAAATACAAAAGCAGCATCTTCTTTTGCACAAAAACGTATTTTTGTGTTGATGTTTTTTATTTTTTTTAAAGGAACATTGAATTCATTTGATCTTCACTTTAGTGACATTTGGTATTTGCTTCAAGTATGCTTCATTTGACTAATTTGGATAGAAGCTGTGCCATTGGGAAAGTCCAGGTTGGTGTTTGGTAAAACCAAAATGCCAACTTGAAGACTTGGTTCCACGAAACAGAGGATGTCATAGACGGGCCGCAAAGTGGGTGTTTCAAAAACATGACACCAGAAAAAGACCATTACCTCACCCTGTTAGAATTGAGAAAATGTAGAAAGTCTTTCACAAGTTTGCAGTGAGGTTTGCAAGAGGATATGGCAGACGGCTCTCTGCCCAGATTATTCAGAACAAACAGCACACTCCATCTCCGCTCTGCCATAACTGCCATCACACCTCAGGCCCTATTGTGCTGGTGTCAGCAATATGTAAACTGGAACCTGAAAATGTGAAGGAACATTATGTTCAGCAACAAGTCCAGATTCTGCCTATGCCAGTTGGATTGTTGGATAAAAGCGTACAGAAGATGCACCTACAGTGCAACATTTTTTTGTGGAGGCAGTGTAATGACCTTCCTAAATAAAAAAAAGAAGTTTATCTTTGGAGGCCATCTAAAGGCAGCGAGGAGATTTTACAATTACTCGCAATCTTATCTCTCCAGTCTAGGACCAAACTCTGTCTTCCAAGTTGCTAATCCCTACAGAGCAGAGGTTATCAGAGAGTGCCTCCAGAATTTGGCAGTAAAGTGGATCAAACGGCCTACATGCATTCCTGACCTTAAACCACCGAAAATTTGTGGGATCAACTTGGGCAGAGTTCTGTTTCTTCAAACTTCAAACATCCAATCTAATAATGGCCACCAAACTAAGGGCAATGCTTTAACAAGCAGTTTGGCAGTGTCAGAAAGGATTTGGCAAGTTTCCATGAGGTGCAAACCACGTACTAAACCCTGCTGGCCAATCTACAAATGCATTTTCCTTACAAATGCTACACCATTTAAAAAAATAAATCCACAATCTTTCCAAACATTTAATACCAAGAATCATTGGCCCCCTTTCCATTGCACGTTTCGATACAAATTCACCCGGGTAATTTCACTTTCCCCAGGACTTAACTTTCATGGGTAAGAGGTGCTGGTCTGGAGTAGGTCATTTCAGATTTCCCTGGGGATGTTGAAGGGGCAGGGTTAGTCTAGTATTAGTCTAGTATTAGTGTAGGAATTAATTCTAAACTGTTTCATGGTTCTGTAAGATAAATATTTTAATGCAGTACTGCTGATCAAACAGAGCACACATTTGATCAGCAGACATTTTCCTAAGACTGGCTTTTCATGTAAACCTAACTTAGTGGAGTGTGAACTCTTTATTCTCCATTTCTCATGGTTTTGTGCAGACAGCTCTGCAGGAGGAGAGACCAGTTTCAGGTTTTGATGCAGTTTCCCAAAAGCTCCCAGTGATCCTCTTCACCCTTGTGTCCTGCCATCCTCTACTTCACCGTCACATCTTATGCTTTATATGAATATTTGCTTATGATTAGAGAGTCAAGGTATCAACTCCCTGTATTTTTGGACTGATCTGGTTTTGGTTTGTTAATTCTAATTAAAAAAACAATTTATTAAAAAAATTGTTTGTGCTGTAGATATCTGATATGAGTTCACCTGATTATTATAATAATAAAAGAAATGCACACACTCATTCATACACCTAAGGGCAATTTAGAGAGACCTAACCTAACAGGCATGTCTTTGGACTGTGGGAGGAAGCCGGACTACCTGGTCAAAACCCACGCATGCAGGGGGAGAACATGCAAACTATGCAGAAAGACTCCTGACCGGGAATCGAACCCAGGACCTTCTTGCTGCAAGGCAACAGTACTACCAACTTTGCCACCGGCAGCTGGTGGTCAGTCACGTAAAAGAAATATGAGTGTGTTCACCAGTGTTTATTAGTTATTTCAATTGAATTATTTTGTTGTAAAGCAACAACTCTGGTCAGACGCAGGTTGGTAAAAACAATTTATGTAAAATAAATATTTAAACTTTTCCTGCTTATTGATCCAATAAAATTTAAGGAATAACGAAAGAAAATAATCAACTGTACAATTCTACAATTCTGCTCATCTTCTATTATTTATCAGCTGAAACAAAAAAAAAAAGATTAGCTAAAAGTTTTTTGACTGGAATAAAGAAGTGAAACCATCTGCTGGACTGAAGGTGTAGTGCAGTTTTCTTTACGACTTTTGCACTTTTTCCCCATGTTCCAATACCAAAAAAAAACTCACCCATCAGTCCTCAATGACTAAAGACCTGTTTCCCAGACATCCGACATCATGAAGCTCCTGTTGGCCCACCTACATAAGCAAACAAACTATCAGGACCCCCTTCAGTTTGCTTATCACTCTGGAGTTGAAGATACACCTGCCTCAACAAACCCACCGTCATCTGGACAAAGCCAGCAGCACTGTGAAGATCATGTTCTTTGATTTCTCCAGTGCATTTAACACAATTGAAACTAATTTGCTTTGTCAGAAACTCCAGAAGACTCAAATGGAGACCTCAACAATCTCCTGGATCAAAGACTACCTGACAAACAGACCACAGTTTGTGAGACTGAAGGGTTGTGTGTCTAACCAGGTAGTCAGCAGCACAGGAGCACCACAGGGGACTGAACTCTCACCATTCCTCTTCACTCTGTCCACCTCAGACTTCCAGCACAAGACAGACTCCTGTCATCTGCAGGAATAGGTCAAACACTATTTCCATCATGGGAGAAGAGGTGGAGGTGGTGGAGGAGTATAAAGACCTCGGTGTTCACCTGGACAACAGACTGGAGTAAAGACGCAACTATCCACAAGCCATCTACAAGAAGGGACAGAGCAGATTGTTCTTCTTGAGGAAGCTTAGGTCCTTCAGTGTTTGCAGAAAGATGCTGCATATCTGCTCTAAGTCTGTTGTGGAGAGTGTGATCTCTTCTGGCATCATCTGCTTGGGTAGCAACATCAGAGCCAGGGACTTAAAAATGCTAAACAAGCTAATAAAGAAGGCTGATTCTGTTCTGGGGACTCCTCTGGAACCTCTGAAGATCATTGTGCAAAGAAGGATGTTTCATAAAATGAGGAACATTATGGAGAACCCTGAACATCCTCTTCATAAGACTGTTGTACAACAACAGAGTGTCTTAAGTCAGAGTCTTCTTTAGATCTGCTCAAAGACTGCTACAGGAGATCCTTCCTGTGTTATTACAGGTGCAGCGCTGGTCAAGCCCTCAACCCATATACAGAGGCTTTAGTCCTCGACGCAGCTGTCCCCTCTCTCTCCGCCCCTATTTCTTGTCTAGCTACTGTCAAAAAATAAAGGCCACTAGAGCCGCAAAAAAATCTTTAAGAAAAAAAAAAGTGTGTCCTTACACTTACAATCATTTTTAAATGTAGAGAATCTGACAAACTTGACATGATCAGTGAGTGACAGTCAGTGGTTAATTAAGTGCTACTGTAAACTATATTTGTTAATGTCAATTATAGCAGACCCTATAAGGTGTGTTGGTCTAAAGTCCTTTACGTTGAAGCTTTGACTGGTTCCGATGCTGTCAAAGGAAAGTGAAAACATTAAATATTTGTGTTCTGATAAGTTTAATTCACAAGTGAATTATAATAAAAAGAAAGGATTTTTACATTAAAAAACTTTGACTACTTCATCCTCTGAAGATTTATTAATTTATTTAAGGACTGATTGAGTTGTAAAACTGTTTTGTTTTATATCACACTTAAATGTTTAGACTGCCTCGCTTGATAACTAGGATCAAATTGGAATATATGTAACTGATTTTGAATCTGTCTGTATGGTTAGATTTAATCGATTTTTTTTTTGTAAAGTTCCTTTAAATGATTTCTCGTTTTTTTGCCCCCAAACATACCGGTACATCTCAATAAAAACTGAATATTGGGGAAAAGTTAAATCTTTTTGTCACTCTTTTCATATTCTATAGATTCATTACACGTAGAGTGAAATATCTGAAGTCTTTAATTAGTGTTATTTTGATGAATATGGCTTACAGATAATGAAATCCCAACATTCAATGTCTCAGAAAATTAGAATATTAAATAAGAGCAATAAAAAAAGCATTCTTTATGTATAAATGTTATGTAATTGACACCCTCTAAAAGTAGGGTAAGCCACGAAAGGTCAGTGCTAAAGAAGCTGGTTCCAAGCATATTCATAGACAGTTGAGTACAAGGAAAAAGTGCAACGAAAGAAATGCACCAGCAGCAGGGATAACTGTAGCCTATTAAGGATTGTCAAGCAAAGTCCATTCAAAAATTTGGGAGAGCTTCGCAAGGAGTGGGCTGAGAAAAGTGCATCAAAAGCGCATCAAAAGCCACTACACACAGAGAAATTCTACACATGTCAAGCCAATCCTGAATCGGAGACTTCACAAGCGCCTTACCTGGGCTGAAAAGAAAAAGAACTGGACTAGCGCTCATTGGTCCAAATTCCTATTTTCAGGTAAAAGTAAAGTTTGCATTATTTGGAGATCAAGGTCGCAGAGTCTGTCCACTGTGTTCTTAAATCGACAGTCAAGGAAGCCATCTACTAGGAAATTCTAGAGCAATTCATGCTTCCATCTGCTGACAAGCTTTAGAGAGATGCTGGTTTAATTTTCCAGCAAAACTTGGTACCAGCCCACTCTCCCATAAAAGGTATTAGAATCTGGTTGTTACTTTGCTTGATTGGCCAGGCTGGCTTGACCTGACCCCATACAGAATCTATGGAGTATTGTCGAGAGGAAGATGAGACACTAGACCCAGAAATGCAGATGACCTGACATTGGCAGTTTTATAAGCAACCTGGGCCGCCATTGCACCTCAGCAGAAGCACAGGCAAATCATCTCCATGATGTAGTAAATCACGCAAAAGGTGCCCCAAACAAGTATTAAGAGCATAGAAATGAGCAGACTTTTTGAAGCTGGAAATTTCTGTTTATAATATTCTTTAAATTATCTTATTTAATATTCTAATTTTATGACACTGAATTATCTGTTCATCCAAATGACAAGAAATAAAGGCCTGAAATATTTAACTGTGTGTGTAACAAATCTATACGAGTTTCACAGGAGCTGAAATGAGTGCCAAAAATGTTTTTCATGATGAATTTTTTAAATGTACCTGTAATACCTGCATGTGCCAACCTTGGTTGCAACAAATGCCATC
The DNA here is from genome assembly GCA_036173005.1 of Crenichthys baileyi. NCBI lineage: Eukaryota > Metazoa > Chordata > Actinopteri > Cyprinodontiformes > Goodeidae > Crenichthys > Crenichthys baileyi. Next base: position 66,241 of record JAHHUM010001910.1, on the reverse strand, counting down.
AAGCCTTTACCATTATAGGCAATTAGGGTTGGGCATCGAGTCTCAACAATCGTTTGGAACCTTGACTAACATTCTGATTCTCCCTGAATCGTTCTAATCTTAAATTTAAATTCCTAACTTTGCTACCCAGTCAGCCAAACGAAAAAGAATCCAAAGGAAGTGTGTGCACAACCATGAAAAGCATAAGGTGGTGATATACAGTGTGGCTTAACTTTAATAAAAGAAATGATCGGTTGGCTCAGTGGAACATTGGCAATAAAATGATATCATGGCAAAGGAGGATTCTTGACCAGCATAATTAAACACCTCTAGATTCATGGTCCAGAAGTAACAGAGTGCTCCGTTGTTTGATGTGCTGGGTCAGCCTTCCTCTGCTGCCTCTGACTCCGGCTCAGACACTCAGCCTAGCACCACACTGCAAGTGTTAGATGTGTGTGGAACAAATTGAAGAGTGGGTACAGCATATAATGTGAAAAGGTTGTACACCTCGTCAAAAGTGGAATTACCATCATTTAGGTTAGTTAAGAAATAATGACAATGAAGCTAAGCTAATTAATAGTCCATCTTGAGCCAACATGGTTAGCTAGCTAACTGTTTTGACCCTGCCTCTTGAAAGAATCGGAATAGAGGAACCAGAATCGAAAGAAGAAATCGCAATCGTTCAAATTCAAATGATCCTCATGGCACTGAGGCTTTTACATCTCCGTGGAAGAATTTTGGCCAAATCTTTGCAGAATTGTTCCAAATTAGCCACATTGGAATGGTCTTTAAAATTACATTCCTGTTTAAGGTAATTTAAGTACAGACTTTGACTACCTTGATTTTATTTTCTTTCAGAGGTCACCAATATTTGACTATATGTATGCTACCATTTTTCTGAAGGGTGGTGTTAGTTTTATACTAAATTTAACAAGACACCTTCCAAAAAGTTCCACTTTTGTGTGGTCAGTTAAAAATGTTGTCTGAAAAGTCTTGGAGATCATGAAGATGTTTTCTGACAAATGTAAGACAGGCATTTTTGTTCTTTCTTAGTGTTGAATGATGAACACTGATCTTAACCAAGTAAAGTCACAGGTTCTGGGTTCTTTTGTGGATTCCTGTATGAGTTGCCAGGGTTCTCTTAATTTTGCTAGGTCAATGCTGGGAAAGTTCCCTGTTGTTTCATGTTTTCTAGATTGGTAGATAATGGCTCTAATTGTGGTCACAAAGCCTTAGAATGGCTTTGTAATTCCTTCAAGGCTTATGAATATCAATGACTTGGTTATCTGTTCCTGAATTTCATTAGGTCTGGCATGATGGGCTGGTTTTTGAGATCTTTCACCCTACTTCATGTTGTCAGAAAAGTTCTATGTAAACGATTTCATCATTTTAAAGGTCTGGGAGTAATCAGGCCTGGGTGTGGCTAGTGAAATTGAGCAAATAAAACGTGGTTAATCACAGTTAATTATTGAAACCAACCATACATGAATATTTTTATGTAGGGCCAGGCAGGTTTGGATAGCTTTGTTCTCTTAAAATTGAAATAATTATTTCAAAACTGAGAAATACTTTGACATTGCACAGTACATACAAATAAAGACAATGGGAACCTCACTATTGAGAGTACAAAAGTGTCTAACCTTTTCTACTCATCTGGTGTTCCAAACACTTACTACTATTGAGGTCAACGATACCTGATGCAGTCAGTATCTGCTTACAGAAAAGGTTTAAGTCTACTATGGTCAAAAGTTCAACGCAGATATTTCTGACAGGACGGCATATGGCAACACATGAAGAAAACGAACTCATACAGTAGCACCTGGTGACATGAAACTATAGCAACAGAAATGAGCTCAGGTAGGATTCCCATATATATGAATTCTGTTGGGATACCCTGAACCTACGGGAACATGTATTATACATTTATAACTCACTTTTTGCCTTCTCATTCTTGCGTGATGGCCTCCAGCGGATGCAGGACTTGTGTTCGTCCAGGTAGAAGAACCGCACCAGTCCCTTGGAGCCACCACGGAGCTTCACCATCTGGGTCCCAATCTGCATTGAGCTCATGCATTTCTCCACTGCAGGATAGAGAAACATGACAGATGGAATAAAAAATAAGGTTGGAAACTTGTCAAAGGAAAACTGTTGGAGTGTGTGGCAGAAATATCCATGCATTATGTGGTGTGTTTATTTCAATAAAATCTTGTGACTTCTCATACAACAGTTAGTTATTTTAAATTAACATGAACACAACACTGTGGAGGCTAAAGCCTTGGATCTGCTTGTTAACACTAAGTTTCTCATTCAGGCTTAAGCAAAAAAAAGATGGGAAATGGCGAAACAGTTCCTTCATAACCGAAACTCTGATCCACATAGCAGAGACAGATAACAGGACAAAGCCAAGGCAAGTTTATTTGTGCAACCAGACAATTCAAAGTGCCTTAAATGATGAAAAAATAATAAATTGCAGTGACAAAACAACATATTAAAAGGATGATACATGTAAAAAAAGTTTTTAAAAAATGGACTACTGACTGAGATTAATGAATGCACTTGAGACTCATATTTACTTAACATAAAATCAAACGTTTCCCCCTGGGGAGGAGGCCACCCTCCTTAGAACTGTTCTGACCAATTATGCATCTCGTTAATGGGGGAATTTTCCTTTTAAAACTGCTCCACGTCTGGACTGTCAGAGACTTCCTGGTGTGCTGTACCTTACTCCTAGCTTATTCTTGGAGAGCCCAGCTCAGCCACAGTCTGACGGGGAGGGTCTTTTATAGTAATCTGTGGACAGCGAGGTCCTTTACACGGTCTGTTCCAAAGGCAGAAATTCTAATTAACCTTTCACCCCATTAGAAGCTTCTACCAATAGGACCAAAGCAACTCTAAACCTTGATTTAAAGAAACTCAGTGATTCAGCATTTTTGTAGTTTTCTGCAAGTTTGTTCCAGATCAGTGGAGCATTAGAACTGAATTTAGTTTCTTCGTGTTTGGTTCTGGTTCTGGGGATGCAGAGTAGACTTGAACTAGAAGAAACATTGATACAACAGCAAAAAACCTTGAATGTATCTTGGTGCTAAGCCATTAAGTGACTTATAAACTAGCAGAAGTATTTTAAAGCTCTCTGAGATACAGGGACCGAGTGGAAGGATGGGGTGATGTTCTCTAGTTTCCTAGGTTTAGTATGGATGTGGGCAGCAGCATTCTGCATCAGCTGGAGCTGTCTGACTTTTAGTAAGACTTGTGAAGACACTGCTGCAGAAATCAATTCCACTAAGGATAAACATAGGGATCCGAACATCCTGTTTCGATGTGAGGTTAATTGTGCAACCTGAACATCCGGGAAAATGATAATTTGCTGTTATAAAATTGTAATGTTGAAAACCCAGAGTTGATTAAATGTTTGCCAGTAACTCTGCAGGAAGCAGTATACAGAATCATTTAGCTACAGCAGGGCTTCCACATTCCACATGCCCTCGCATTGCAGTTACCCACACTGTGACCAAATGATCAATTATCAAGTGTCTGTCACATCTGATCAGAGAGTGAACCTGCAACATGCAAGAAAGTAGGGGCACCTCAGTATGCCAACATAAGGCTGACAGTCAGCTGACATACCCAACAAAACAGTCATTTAAAGGAATGGTTAATGTTGATAGGTTAGGTTGTATGAGGTAGTTATGATCTGTTCGGCATCTTCTCATTGGGTTTCCGGGTATTCAGAGCAGGTTCCATTGAAGATGTAATTTAATCAATCTGAACTCGGATCCTACCAGCAGATAATGTAAATGCTGGTAGTATTTCTACATCTCATCAATACAGTTTAAAATTTGCCGGCAGGGTGGTAACAAGTATGTTGTATGGCTGAGTGCATGGACCACTGGCGAGTGTATTCTACTGTGAAGCTGCTGCGACTCATTTTTCTGGTGGAATCCGCCTGAAGAAGCTGCACACAGAATAAATAAGAGAAAACCAAAATTACCACGTCCTTATTTCAGACAAGACAATAATATCTGGTTTATCAGTGGGTTGGAGCAGGGATTGCCAACCTGGAGGGTCAGGATGCCCTGGAGACCTGTGATGGTTTAATGACTCTCCTCTCAAAGACTCAACATCTGAACTGTGAGCTGCTGGGCGATACAAACCTCAGCTGACATTAACTTTTTTGCATTTGCGTGGGTGCTAAAATTTGATGGCAGATGGGTTGGAGGATAATTTGTTTTGTTGTTGTTGCGACAAAGAAGTTTATCAGGACCAACAGTTGGGAACCAGTGTGTGTCTAGTATATTTTAGACTCAGTGCAGGCAGTTGGGGATATACAATTGCAGTTAGGCTAAGAAAATAGTGACAAATTAAACAAACGCCTCGAGCACAAGTTAATATATAATGACCTTAACTGCCAGTAAGGTTGGCACTTTACATTGTTTATGTGGGAAAATTCTCTCTCAAAGTGTTCACGTTTAGATCAGCTGTTAGATCAACTCCCTGATGACAGTTTATCTCAGATTCCTCTGACTGCTGTCTACTGAAGGTAAGATACTGACTACTCACAACTGGATCAAATAAAAACTGAACTTAAATTGAAATATTCCAATAAGGAACTTTTAGGCCTCCAGTCTTAGGTAGTTCTGGCCATTCCAGGATATGAAATCACTACATTCTCATTATCCAGTTATCATGAATGCTCGAACATGTTTAGTTTAGCAGTAAACAAAATAAGTAAAACTTTGAGAACAAGTTTCCACACTATTCTGTCCCATTTGTCCGAGTGCATAATACATGAAAATCTCTGCTAGAGCATTGATTTGGTCTAACTGCACATGGTTCACCCCCAGGGTATCGTTAATGTAGTCCAACCCTGTTCCCCTGACCTCTGCTATTAGATTCCTACACAGGAGTGTATTAACACACTCCTCATCCCCCAATGTTAGACAAGTATTAACAACAAACAGCAGCAGAGACTAGGTCATTTTAACATGCAGGACGTTGTTCACTGTAAAATCCCACTAGCTAGGTTGTGGATTGGATTGAGTAATTTTACTCCCCCCCCCCCACCCACACACAGAACAACATGAGGACAATAACTTTTTGACATCAGTACTGCAGCCACCAGAGGGTTCAAGGAACAACTGTTTCTTTGTTGTGAAATGTTTTATTTCTCATCTGTTTTTGCACTTTAGTTTTAGGTCTGAAATATATAAAAAATCTTGTTCCTTTACTTTATCTTATTGCATTTTAAGCAATCTTATTTAAAAATGAATTGATTTTTTACTTGCATTTTCTCTTTCATATATTTCTACTATCTTAAGTTGCTACATCAAAACAATTTTTATTCGATTACGCGATTAACCGTCAGAATAATAAATAGAATACTTGATTACTGAAATAATCATTTACAACAGCCCTAAATTTAAATAAATTATTCAACTTAGTAGCTCAACAATATTTAGTTTATGTATCTTAAATTGTTCACATTAGATAATATATTGACATTTCTTGATCTACTGAGTGACTGTCACCAAGTGTGAAAAATGCATCCAGGCCATCACCCTAATCTTTAGCTCTTTCCTAAGATTGTCTCATTCATGTCCGGACTCTGGGTAGGGTGATCCTAAATTTGTATTTTACTTTCACTCAGGAGAAACATGTTGATAAAATGAAAATCTTGCTTTTAATTTAAACCTGCCAGGGATATTAATGTTCTGGACTGAACTGGAACTGAGGCTGTGGGGCAACACCTACAGATCTCAAAGATGAGCAGTGATTTGAACTCTTGGTGAACCAAAACCAAACCTTCATGGTTACAACAGTTTCCCCTTTAATGTGACACCCAGTGAAGGTTCTGAATAACTTCAAAATGGACTGACCGCACAAATTACACGCATTATCTCCAACACTTCACAATAATAACAATATCAAAATTCATAATCTAATTTCAAAACCATAAGCTGTGAAAAAATTAAAAGAAAATAGAGACAACATGTTTATGAGAATAAAAGGAGACCTTTACATCACATCTGAAAAGATGGAAATAGTGGAAGGACGTGAGAAAAAGTCTTTAGATGCCAGAATGTGTGTGGATTTTCATCTGGACCTTCCTCTAAACATCTACAGGAAAATAATGAAATATTTATTTATTAAGGATATAGTTTAGGTGTTCCCTAAAATAAATACAAAGAGTTTTGCAATAACTCTCAGAAGCTGGAAGAAATACAATCCTTACAATGAGACAAAAGCATTTTGTGGAATAAGATTACAAGCTACTTTGGGCCCATCTCTACATAAATAATATTTTAGACACATCCATTAGTACTCAAGAAATGTAGAAATATTATGTTTATTCAGTGTTGTATGCATAGCAAGAAAGGTTGCAATTAAAATGAGCTATTTAAGTGTGTGTGTGCGTGTGTGTGGTGGTGGTTAGGGACTTTGAGAAAAGACTGATCATATTGGTATAAGAACCACCTAGATTGAGATGTATAAAAAAGCAGAATTAACTAAGAAAGTGAAACTCAACAAATACAGGGGTTGGACAATGAAACTGAAACACCTGGTTTTAGACCACAATAATTTATTAGTATGGTGTAGGGCCTCCTTTTGCGGCCAATACAGCGTCAATTTGCCTTGGGAATGACATATACAAGTCCTGCACAGTGGTCAGAGGGATTTTAAGCCATTCTTCTTGCAGGATAGTGGCCAGGTCACTACGTGATACTGGTGGAGGAAAACGTTTCCTGACTCGCTCCTCCAAAACACCCCAAAGTGGCTCAATAATATTTAGATCTGGTGACTGTGCAGGCCATGGGAGATGTTCAACTTCACTTTCATGTTCATCAAACCAATCTTTCACCAGTCTTGCTGTGTGTATTGGTGCATTGTCATCCTGATACACGGCACCGCCTTCAGGATACAATGTTTGAACCATTGGATGCACATGGTCCTCAAGAATGGTTCGGTAGTCCTTGGCAGTGACGTGCCCATCTAGCACAAGTATTGGACCAAGGGAATGCCATGATATGGCAGCCCAAACCATCACTGATCCACCCCCATGCTTCCCTCTGGGCATGCAACAGTCACGCTTCTTTGTGGCCTCTCCACACCGTAACTCTCCCAGATGTGGGGAAAACAGTAAAGGTGGACTCATCAGAGAACAATACATGTTTCACATTGTCCACAGCCCAAGATTTGCGCTCCTTGCACCATTGAAACCGACGTTTGGCATTGGCATGAGTGACCAAAGGTTTGGCTATAGCAGCCCGGCCGTGTATATTGACTCTGTGGAGCTCCCGACGGACAGTTCTGATGGAAACAGGAGAGATGAGGTGCACATTTAATTCTGCCGTGATTTGGGCAGCCGTGGTTTTATGTTTTTGGATACAATCCAGGTTAGCACCCGAACATCCCTTTCAGACAGCTTCCTCTTGCGTCCACAGTTAATCCTGCTGGATGTGGTTCGTCCTTCTTGGTGGTATGCTGACATTACCCTGGATACCGTGGCTCTTGATACATCACAAAGACTTGCTGTCTTGGTCACAGATGCACCAGCAAGATGTGCACCAACAATTTGTCCTCTTTTGAACTCTGGTATGTCACCCATAATGTTGTGTGCATTTCAATATTTTGAGCAAAACTGTGCTCTTACCCTGCTAATTGAACCTTCACACTCTGCTCTTACTGGTGCAATGTGCAATCAATGAAGACTGGCTACCAGGCTGGTCCAATTTAGCCATGAAACCTCCCACACTAAAATGACAGGTGTTTCAGTTTCATTGTCCAACCCCTGTATATTCTGTACACATAGTGAAATATTTCAAGCCTGTAATTCTTGTAATTCTACAGATAATATAAACCCAAAATTCTGTGTCAAAATTAGATTACATAAGTTCAAAAAAATATATATTTTAAACATAAATGTCAGGCTTAAGAAAAAAAGTCTGTTCATTTTAATGCACTCAATACTTTGGGGTTGGGGCTCCTTTAGAATGAATCACTGCATTAAAAGGAACTATCCCTAATCCTGCACAAACTCAAACCATGAGTGAGAATAACAGTTTAGTTTGAGGTGTAAGCCCCCAACCGTTTCCCCACGAAAAACCCTCCTTCTGTGCCTCTCCACTATTCCTCAAGGTTCTAGGACCTTGATTTCAAATTAAATGCAAACTTAATTTTCATCCGAAAAGATGACTTGGGACCACTGAACAAAAGTCCAGTTCTTTTTCTCCTCAGCCTAGGTAAGATGCTTCAGAGGTTGACTTTGATTCAGGGGTGGCTTGATAAAGAATGTGACATTTGGAGCACATGTGTAGGATTCTTCTGAGCGTAGTGGCTCTTGATGCATCGACTACAGCCTCAGTCCACTCCTTGTGCAGCTCCCCCAAATTCTTGAATGGATTTTGCTTGACAGTCCTCTCAAGCCTGTGGTTATCCCTGTTGTTGGTGCAACTTTTGCAACCACAATTTTTTCCTTCTACACAACTTCCAATAAATATTATTGGATACAGTACTCTAAACAGCTTCTTTAGCAATGATCTTTTATGGCTTACCCTCCTTGTGGAGGGTGTCAATGACTGTCTTCTGGACATCTGTCCAGTCAGCAGTCTCCCCATGAGTGTGGGAGACTGACAGTAGTCTCCCTACTGACCCAGACTGAGAGACCTTTTAGAGCAGGCGTGGGCAACTAAAGCCTGGTAGGGCCGTTATTCTGCAACATTTAGACTCGTCTCTGCTTCAACACCCCTGAATCAATGCTTTGAGTAATTACCAGGCCTGTGCAGAACTTGACTGCATACTGATTCAGCTATTTCATTCAGGTTTGTTGGACCAGGGACACATAAAAGTTGCAGGACACCGGCCCTCGTGGATTGGAGTTGCCCAACCCTGATTTAGAGCCTCAGGAACCCTTTGCAGGTGTTATGAGTTCAAGGATTCAAGGATTTTTAAAGTCATACCAGCTCACATTTACATGGTAAGGAACAACATTTGGACTTAGGTCCTGGAAGCCTAATACTTAAGTAAAAGAAAACCCAAATATAACATACAAAGCTAAATCTAACAAATAGCAATCAGTAAAAATATATGCAGTGAAGAGCAGGAAAAAAAGAAATGTACACAGTTAAATAGTGAAGCTGAAATTAATTTGCAAAGTATTAAATATACATGCAAAGCATGAGGCAGTCCTTAATATTGCAGCTATAAGTGAGTGAGCTATAGGATGTCAACGCTTTTTAGGCCACTATGCATTCAGCTCTGGTTATAACTAGGTCTTCCAATTTATACTCAGTCTGAACCACCATCAATGTTTTTAGTGTGAGGAAAAAAAACAGAACATGGAATCTATAAGCAACTAAAGCTTAATGATTTTTCAGTGTGCTCATGCAAGATAAATTGAATAATGCTGTGAAAGAGCTGGTGTTGATTTCAAAGAAAGAATGAATATCTGTGAATGCCTGCTGAACGCACCCTGAGAATGTAACAGAGCTAAGGATTTGCACTTGATCAGCCTGAGAAGAGGCAGCAATCCATGAAATAAGCTGCTGAAGGAGTTTAGCTGCAGAGAGACTAGCCGGACTCTGCAGGTCTTCAGGTCAGAGTTTCAGACCCTCTCCTGACACTGATATAAGAGGCTCATCCTTCTCATTTTCTCTCAGTAGGTGTAGAATTCTCGCCTGCATGAATCACAATCTCACACCAGCATCAGAAAGTAACACTGTCAAATGTAAAAGTCAATTTCTTCCATTTTTAGTTTGGAGAGAAATGAACAGAAAATGTCAGTTTCTAGGGAACATTGCCATATTGATGCAAACAGTTATGTTAAGTTTGTGTTATGTTTAAATGGACCAGATGTTTAAGCTGAAGCCAACAAGTGTAGCTCTCTACTTGTACCTGAAGTATTTGTTGGTTTTTTTTCAAAATATATTTAGCTGGAAATAAAAAAAAACCTGCTGAATGATGACAGAATATAAAACGGCAGATTCCCATTTTAAACAGATTCACTGTCCGTTCTCACCCATGTTCTCCCTCTGTGTCAAAATCCAAACACTAAATAAACAGACTTTGAGATGTTCCTCTGCTTCAACACACCTGAATCAAATAATTAGGTCATTAGCAGGACTCTGGAGAACTTGACTGCATACTGAGGAGGTAATGCAGCCATTTGTTTGAGGTGTGTTGGACCAGGGACACATCTCCATAGCAATGTGTCTTAATCCAGCTGCACATACTAGCCATGCAGGCAGCCATCATCCTTCCATCCAAACAAGCAGCAGTGGCTCTGCTGTTTAATGTCCTGATGCTATGATGAAAGTGAAAACTTGGCGCAGTAATGAATGTAGTGGTGAACATCACCACACACCGGACAGTGCGTTAGATATGCTCCTTTGGAGAGAAAACGAGATACGGCTGGTGTGCTTATTGCTGACCAAGGACTAACAGTGACCTCTTGGACAATCCATCCTGCTGCTTGTGATTGAAGAGATGCAAAAGGTGCTGCTCTCCTTTCAAGTGCTGTTGGGTCTCCTGCTTGTGAAGGAGGATAGTCCTTTATCATATGTGACAAAAAAGGGGAAAACAATATGGTTTTAATATATTTTTAAAATATATTACAAAATAAAAGCTTAAGACCAGCATTCATTTAGCTCCAAACACTGCAGAAAACACTTAACCAAGAACTCTGTGCAAAAGTTACGTAAGGCCTAAAACGTTGATTTTGCACTTAAAGGTTTTAAACTGACTGTCCTAAAAAGCAAAAGAAAACATTTCTTTTTCTTTGTCTTCATTTAGATAACAGAACTATGGTGGGTAAATAACCTTCACTGTAACTGACAGTTAACATGCCAAATGGGGTTTTGATGGTTCTCCTCACTGTGTACACCAGATGGTGACTGGATCAAGTCAAATACAGCTCACTCACTCACTGATAGTCAGCTGTATTAGGAACAAGTTGACTTTGTACAATAGGAATTCATGATTAAAGAAACAGAAGAAAGCTGGGTATTATTGCAAGGTTGGAACTGATAACAGAACAGATCCATTCAGATAAAAAGGTTAGACATGGATACAGTCAGTCTGACAGATGCTGGGTAAACACCGTTCTTCACAACAGCAGCACACCTGGAACATCTTCTACAGTTAGAGAACCAAAAAAGCAAGAGAAAAGAGCAGGACTTGCACAAACCCTAAAACGTCTGCACTGGTGGGGATAGAAGCTTGTTGCCATGGTTACAACATCAGATTTACAGTGATTGGGTGTCGATGGTAAAATGAACAAAAACAAGGTCTGATTCAATCTTGTCAACAGCAAAATAGGACTCCTGTGTCAGCTCAACAAATTATAGGATTAGTTTCTAAATAATGTTTGAGGCTCAGAACTCAGGTTTATTTCTAAATCATTGGTAATGGGAGCCACAGAAGCTGAAGATGGTAAACTTGTACTGTACCTCAGGATGGCTCGGCCCACTGGTGATAACAGAACTTATGGTTGTGAAGCTGTCATTTGTTACCAAGTTTGCAAATTCTGGAAATTTTCAAGTTGAGAACTTTCCCTAGGAATTAACATGGATTAATAGAAATAACATTATAAAAGGAATACATGGAATTTAAAACATTGAAAGTTGGCCTTTAACAGGGATTTTAATTAGAGTTGAGAAAAACTATGCATTTCATCATAATCGTAAGCAAAACAACTTGATTCCATGCAAGTAGACATGAATATGTTCTTCCTCAGACATAAGGACACAGCTACTTAATGGAGTTGCATCGAGGCCACAGCCCTAGATGTTCTCCATCACATGCACTGATAAGTTCTAGAACCCTGGACTGCTGATGACACATCTGAGCCTGTGGACTACAGAAGGTGATGTTAGTTCTGATATTACTGAGGAAATAAATTTGATGTATGGTATTAATGTTTACCTGGCATATGTCAGATTGATGCTGGCCAATGACAAAAGTAAATCTTTTGATAGTGATTGAATATGGTAAATTATCCCTGTTAGTTCCCATAAATTCTCATTAACACCCATACAAAGTTCTCAATTGGGAATATGTTAAAGATTCTTAACTTCCCATTAAAAGCTTTAAAGAAAGTTTCTATAATGTGACTGTAAATGTTCCAGTCCTTTGTAACCTCCTCGCTAAAGAGGTTAAATCAGGCACAGACAGCAGGTGGTGGCACAGAAACACAGCAGAGGCCAGGGGGATAACTGAACGTCTCTTCATTGACACAAGTTTGCCGACCTGCTGCCACGGGGAAAATGTGTGCCAAGGAGGTGGAATTAGCCTCTCATCTCCTCTGTCAGGGCAGCAGGTTAAGCTGGAGGGGGAAGGGGGCTGGGGCTGTCCTCTCAGGCCATATGTCACACTCAAATACAACAAGTGATTCTGTGGGAGTTTTGGGGGCAAACTAAACGCAACACTGCTGTGAGGTGGGGCAAAATATTTTACATCATTCAGACATAAAAATGACTACAACTGTGCTGAACATATATTTTCATTGATAACGATTTGCTCATTGTGAAGATGCCAATCCCATGAAATGAGTGATGTGATATTATCTGTAGTGTGTTCATGGCAGATATCAACACTTACACTGCTGCAGTGTGAAACTTTAAAGCTGTGGAACAGACTGCTGTGGAATACAACTTTGCTCCTTTTCAAAACAGAACGCACTTCAGGTTTGGAGTATTTCAATGTGTTGTGTGTGTCTGTGTGTGTGTGTGTGTGTGTGTGTGTGTGTGTGTGTGTGTGTGTGTGTGTATTTTTCACCAAAAATCAGCTTTTTCCATTTTAATTTTTCAGAATTCCACTTTTTCCTGTCTGATCATATTTAATAACCCAAAAAGTGTGTAATTATGGAGTGAATGAAAAATAATTTAATACAACAAAATCCAGAGAGTTTCACATTTAACAGCCGTTATTCAACTACCCATCATTTTCAACCAAAAGTCTGCAAAACTGAAAATTTATGTAATTCACACAAAAAAACCATTAGTTTGTTTGTGTGATGACAGAAATGATTACACATTAAAATGAGAGTAAATCAATCAAATCATCATCATTCAACAGCACTCCCACCTGACGGATACACTGGACTGACTGGGGAACAGGTTATTTTAAACAAACTAAAAGGTTAAACTGTCTTAAAAAAAGGTTGAGATGTGAAAAAAGGAACCGAAGAACTGCGTAAAGACCTATTATTACCATAATTCTCTTAAAACGGTCCCCACTCTCTGAGGCGTCTCTGACTAGGCTTACCCATGTAGCCGAGGCGCCATTTGGAAGAAGCCACAATGCTGGTTCCAATCCAGAAGAACTCCTCCAACACCCGGCCAACAGAGGCATGTTCCTGCTTCTGATAAGCAGACCCATCTTTCTGCTTTTCTTCCTCAAGGGGGAAAGCCCCTTTAGCAGGGGGTCCAGGCTTGTCTCCAGTAGCTGCTGCTGTGGAACACATCAGGGCAGAAGATACCGATCCAAAGGGACTAAAGCTGCTTCTCTTTGCTGTGCTCATTGCAGTACAACAAAGGGTTAAACTATTGCTGCCAAAACTGGCAGCAACTTCTGCGCAAAAAAATCTAACAGTCAGTACCAATGTTCAAATGTACAATGTCTTCTTAGGCAACCTTGTGTCAGCTGAATTAAAGGAAAATGAGTGGAGGTAACAGTCTAGTGTTTTTCCCAGGGTTTAAATTAAAAGAAAACTACAAAATAAAATCCTTTTTGAATCCAAATAGCATCAAAAGTTGGTCCATAGAGATCTCCTGCCCCGGCAAACCTTCGTACTGTATGCCAATCTCAGTTTCCTTCCATCTCATTTAAAAAAAGCGATGCAGCCATTCGCATTTAAAGCAACTGTTTGTCCTTTATACAGTTCGGTACGAGTCAAATATGCTGGCCTCTTACGAAAAACAACTCTGCAGGAACAACATGAGAGCACAATGCACAAAAGGTAACTGTGCAACATGTGTTGGGCAGGCAGAGATCCTAAATCCCTCTGAAGCAGTAATCCTGGTCTGGGAGATTTAGCAAATGTGTCGAGTGAAACGCATTAAGCCACAGAAAGGTAGAAAGCAGGTATAGGAGGAAGTAACAGAACCCTAATAAGGCCAAATAAAAGCTACCCACTGAAGTTTGCACAAAAGGCTTGGTGATGGGACAACAGCTGGGGTCAGATGTAATGTCGAAAGGTACAACCTATTTTTAATACACTTCATGTAAATGTATAAATAGAGAGGTTGTGAAATCTTACTGGAAGCAGCCTGTTTTGTTTTGCTCAGTTTTTCCTTGTTTTTCATTAGTTTTAAGGCTATATTGCATATCAATCCTAAACAACCAGACTCCTAATACAGTCACTGACTGCTCAGCAACATACTGAGATTTAGGTCAACATAAAAATCTCCCCCAACTGAGCGGGACGTAAACATTTCCTCACTCCTACTTTTTTCACACCACACAAGAATATAAATCAACCGGAACACAAAAAATGAAAATGTATCTAAAAGTCTGATTTTAGGCAAGATGCATATTTGAAAAGTTTTTCTCCATTGCATTTGAGCCAGGATGTGAAAACACACATCCCGACCATCTATAGAAAATGATGCTGTGAGATGGCTAAACCTACTCAGCACACTGTGATGTGTGTATTTTTGTTAAAATCCACTAAATCTGTTTGGTTCGTTTGCTTGTTAAAACTTCGTGCTGTTGAGTTGCTCTCATGCTCAGAACCAACATTAAGTAGACGGGGATGTAGTGGTGAGTTAACCTGGTTCACATTAGCAGTGTTCTAGTAGTAGTAGTTGTAGTTTTATGCTCTTTGCTGCGCCTGGGTAACAGTTTTGACTCAACCAGTAACTTTGTTTTCCACCACTTGAGTTTTATTTAGCTACAAAATGAATCACTGTCACCTCGTTCCCATTAGCTTTGTAGACCTACAGGACAGAGTTAAGGAGTATGTTGGAAATGCCACCATTGTTATGGCTCCTCCTCCTATCTCACATAATAACCATCAAATGATCCTGTTCACCCAGGCAGTCCCTCAGCTCCTCAGTCAGCTCATCTTACCTTTGGTGTGGCTCATAAATGTACCACTTCATCCTAGAATGTTTCCTTACAAAATTACTAACGTTCTCCTTTTCATTCCCCATCTGTCTCTGTATAAATCATATTTCCACAATTGTATTTTAAGTAAATGGACTGTTTATATAGTGATTTTCCAGTCATACCTACTACTTAAAGCGCAATACGCTAGGGCCACATTTACCCAGCCGCACTCATTCATACACCCATACAACAGTAAGCAACATAGACACGTGGCAGGATGAGGCTGGAATCAAACCCACAACTTTACAGATTGCAAGACATTTGCTCTTCCCACAGTCGCCCCACAGTACACAGAACACTAAGAGCATGTAGAGAGCGGTGAGATGAGGCCTTGGCAGTGCAGTGGATTTCTATTGGAACAAGTTTCCATGTGAAACAGGAGAAAAGGAAGAGGGCTACAACATGGTTTATCCGTTTTCTCTAATTCACCACTTTATTTTTAGAGCATTTCTTCCTTGTAAATTTACTTAAAGCTGGGAAAACTGAATTCGTTTATTTTGTGATTACTAATCAGATCAAATTATTAGTAGACCATTACTTGTTGTTTTAACTAATAAAACACACTGTAAACACACTGATTCATCACCAAAAACATCTCTGCCCGTTTACATAATCAGATTATTTTTACCGGGAAGAACTTTATGATGATGAAGCTCAAAGCTAGGAGTTTTGGTTTGCACAAGTGAGTCAGCACACCTCCTTGGCACAAGTCTGCCATGTTCAACAGATAATGATCAAATCATCAAACAGAAAACTGAAAATTCATGCTCCAAAGAACTTTTCTGAAGTTTGGATTTATTTGGAAGGAGCTTGGGTAAAAACTGTGAGAAGTTATCAGTTCTGTATTTAGCCTGATGATCTTCTCTCACCTGTCTGCAGACATCTCACAGTCCTACGCGAGTTCGGCATGAAACAATCCTTTCATCTGTCACAGGAAACCCACTCCGCCTCGGGTTGCTTTATGATTGGTGAGACTTCTGAACCATCCATAATTTTTTCACTCTTCACTTCCACACACAGGCGTGACGATGCTGCTATTGCTGGGCTAAAGGTTGTCACCAGACCATGATGCTGCAGTCCAAACACGATGAAAGTGTCAAACACTTTCAGACCTCTGTACCTGAACTTCCAACACACCCATCTGTTTGGCGCACAAAAACTGAATATGGAAGAGCTTCACCCGGCAGCATCAGAGTCCTGTATCCAAAGATATAAATGGAAAGTTGAAAGGATACGGTGTGGTAGACAAACATGCAAAAGCAACAGGGACAGCAACCTTGAGAGGATTACGAAGTTACACCCATCCAAGATTCACAAGACAGACTGCAGCGGGGGTTAGAGCTTCAGGAGCCACCACACACAGACGTATGTAGAACATTAGCTACAACTGTCACAGTCTGTGTTCACTATACGCTTTATTGTTCTGTTTAAGGAATTTGACTTTATTTCTCAGGATGTGCCAAACTGTAGATGTTGCCACTCCTAACGCAGCAATTTCTCGGATGGGTTTTTGTTTTGTTTTTGCAGCTTACGGATGGTGTTCGTCACCTGCACGGAGATACTCTTTCACCGCATGTTTTCCTTTCACAGCAAAATCTTCCAAATACAAGCACCACACCTCAAGTCAACTTCACGCCTTTAATCTGCTTAATTGATAATGACATAATGAAGGAATTGCACCAGCCATGAAATAGCCTTCGAGTCAATTGTCAAATTACTTCTGGTCCCTTTAAAATTAGAGTGAAGCTGAAACTTTTAAACCCTTCATCCAATTGGATAGCCTCAAATGAAGTCAGAGTCTGTACATTATGTCCACTGTATAACTATAAGTAGAATATGTTTCAGTTAACAGGTAAACCAAACCTTGTCAGTGTCCAAATACATATGGACCTAACTGTATCTCAGCACAAACGACACTTTTACAAAAATGTAGATCATCAGTTTCAAATATAAAATACTGCAAACTGAAATAGAAACCTCAATGAATACACATCCGCCTCGTCAGTGGACCATGACTACATTTACCATGGGCAATAAGCACATGTCACAGCCAGTTCTGTGAGAGACCCATATGTCTGTATTTCTGCATACTGTGACACCATCTAACACAAAGGGAGATAAACGTGTCTGGAATTTGGCACAAACATATAATCACATACATGTGCAAAGCCTCAACCATGAGAAAGGCTTAAAAACAGACAATATTACAACAGAGATCTTTGTATTTCTGTCTGTGAACTGAACCAATGAAAGGGACTGAACTCAGAACCAAGAGGATGCATGAGAAAGCCAATGATGTGTTTTCTTTTTAATTAATAAATATATTTTCCTGTAGATGTGTTTGGTTTATAGTTTGAATATTTTGGTCCTGACTTTTTCAGACAGGAGGGAGTTATTGTTAGTCATCACAAACAGTGGAGAAGTGACACTAAGCATCTGATTCCTCCTCATCCTTTTGGACCTGGGAAAGTTCTCGCAGCAGGTTTTGTATCCTTGAACATCCAGACAGCTCGCGTGTTTCTGTCAAGCCAGATTAGCATTTAGCTCTATATTCTTTAATGTGTTTTTTCCCTATGTTAAATTTTGGATTTGAAAACATTTTGTGGTTTTGCCCTTTGTGAAAGACGGGCTATATAAAATTAAAGTTTTTTTTAACCCCTTTTTGCCTGCCCAAATTTCCAACTTTATTTAAAAAGCACTTTTCCCAAAACACCCAGACCAAAGTGCTGTACAGAAACAGATTCCCCAAAAAGTTCATAATTCAAACAAAAAACACAACACCTTTAAAAGTGTCAAAAAAGCAAAAAAAAACAAGTAGGTTTTAAAGGCGTTTTTAAAAAACAGAACAGTGAAGGGGACTGTCTGGGGGTGGAGGGGCAGTGGGTTCAAAAAGGGGTTTAGGAGCTGTTTTCCCCAGAAAAATCAATTCTCCCTTGAGTTAATTTCCTGGTCTTGGGGAAACCCTCAGGAGCAGTTGATATTTTGACCCTTAAGGGGAGGGGAAGGGATTTTTAGCCCGGTTTGCAGGTTTAAACCCAGGTAAGGTGGGGAAAGGGCCCAATTAAAGTTTTAAAAAAAATAAAAGTTTTTTTTAAAAAGGACCCCAAAAAAGGGCCCCGGGCCCACCCCCCAGGGGGGGAGTAAGTAAGATTGGGGGAAAAGGGTGCTCAATTTAGGGTTTTGTTATTTAAAACCCTTTCCCCGTTTTTCCCAGCATGTTGGACCCTTTGCATTTGGGCAATGGGGACCCACTAACCCCCAGATGAAGTGCATTACAGTAATCAGTTTGGTTTTGGTAATAAAAGGGCTTTGGATTACTGCCCCTCAAAAGTTTTTTTAAAATTTAAAGATTTTATTTGGCTATCTGCCTCAAATGATAAAAACCCCTTTAAAAACTGCCCTGAGGGGTTTGTCTAATTTGAGATCAGGATTTTACTTAAAATTTCCCAAAATTTTCCTTTTTTTTCCCTAACAATTTATTTTACTAAGTCAAGGAACCTAGATTTACGGGGGAGTGACCCCCCAGAAACCTAAAAAAAACCAAAAACCTCAGCTTGGTTTCTTTTAAAAATAAAAAAAAATCTTTTCCCTTTCCGGGGATACATTCAGTTTTTTCCAAAAGGGAAAAATTCCAAAAAGATTTATGCAGTTAATAAAATTTTCCAGTTTTTTTAAAGGTTCATTTTTTATACCAAAAAAAACTGTAAAAAATTTAGGACCCAAAAGTTAAATAGAGTTTAGGGTGAAAAGGTATTAGGCCCCACCCCAAAAAATTGTGATAGTTTTTTCATAAATTGCATTGGGGAAAAGTTTTTTCTTCACTCTTCACTTTGTTTTCCATCATCACAATCTCCAAACACCTTTGTGTGGGCTTTAGCAGTTTGTCAAGTCAAATCTAGATCAGGTCTCTGCATCAAGGCTAGTGGAAGTCCAACAAGCCAAATAATGTATTTGCATGCAGAACGTTATTGCTATCCTATCAATAATAATAAGAACCTATCAATAATAATAAGAACCTATCAATGATATGGCAATGAAGATTATGTTACACTATGATGAATTTCAGTTCATCATGTAATTCCAATTGATAAAAAAGTACAATGATAGAAAATAAAAAGTAACATTGATACTAATTTAAGAGGAAGACATGCATGTGCTATAGCACAAAAAGATGACAAAGCCTGATTTAGTGAGGGTTTGTGAATCTCACTCGTTCAACTATAATATCTTGGTATTAGGTCCAAACACTACAGGCTGGTCCACGCTGGCAAACCAATAACCCAGACTATTACTATCACCCACTCACCTGGCAAAAGAGGCAGCACTAGTTTCCCTGTAGCAGCGTCCTATCAGCGCGCGCACACACACACACACACACACACACATAATGTGATATGGTCGCTGGTAAGGCTTAGAGCACTTTTCATTTAGGATACAGTCCCAAGTGAATATGGTTAAATCCTGCAATCCCTACAAATAGTTATCTGGAGTTCCTCAGATTGACTGACCTGTAATTCTTCGTCCTTCCGGACTCATTCATTACTCCAATTTGCTCCAGTTATCAGCAACTCAGTGTCACTAAAGGTCTTTAAAACACACATTAGCTTCCTACAGCTTGTTAATTCCAAACAGTGTCCATGAATAGGTAAAGAAAGCTAAGTGTGAACTAAACAGGCTGGGGAACCTATCTGAGACTGAATGAGTAGGAAACCAGCAGGACTGTTTAATGGACTCTCTTCCAGCTGATGGGAGTCAGTGTTGGTAATGGCCGACTCACCGTGGCCTCTGGGCCGCCTCCTCCTGCCGCTCCTCGCCGGTTCACATCTCAGCCCGTAGGTTTCGAACAGAACGCTGGCTCTGCGGTGAGCCCGCTTACACACTTTGGACCAGGTAGCGTAGATCTGGACCTTGGACGAGCTGTCCTTTAGGTGCCACAGATGAGCCAGTTCATGGAAACTCGCCAGTTCAGGCATACCAGTCTAATCTTCATCCACTAAATTAAACCTGAAAACAAGGGAAGACACTGGTTCTGCTGCAGTTTACTGGGTTAATTTAGAAAGTTTGGGTTTACTCGCTGCTCGCCATATAAATCCTAACCAAACATCCGATGCGGGTTAAATCACACGCACGTGCACACACTCGTGTTGCTTTCATGAACACGCTGGAACATAGGAAAATGTGGTTTCTTTGACAATTCCCATAAATTTCTAGTGTTAGATATGTGAATGCTTTATTTATTAAATATTATTTTTAATAACAGATTATTGCCCAGCATGCTTTTATCAGGCTGTTTATATGACTAATAATGTATTCACTCTTCCTCTTGTTGAAATCAAGGTGGTAAATTTTTCTGTTGAAATATGTAATATAACACTAGTTGTGAATGTCGCCATTCTGAGATAAATTAGAATTACATATGGCACCACGTAGCTACAATGCCTCATATCCAGGTTGCATGATTGTTTTTGTATGAACCACAGATCTGTGATGGCCCCAGGTCAAAACGACCATTTTTTTCGGATCATATCATAACATTTGGTCTATTCCTACTTCCCCTTCGCACCTATAAACAAACCATTGTATACATGTAACCATGGCAAATCCCTTTATTTTTCTCAAAATCTCAAAATGTTGTGTCTTTTAACGCATATCAGTAGTTCATCTATTTTGAGAAAGCTGGTGCTGGTCAGAACATGCACAGACATTTTGGAGGCAGGTGCACAAGCCAAAAGAAGGCATCCATTGCCAAATGTATGTGTAAAAAAACAACAGGATATATTTATGTTTTTATAGCCTTGCTTGGCTAGCCATTCTTGGCATTATACTGCAAAAATTGTAAATCAAATAAATCAATGTTCTGCTGTGCATCATAATCAAGAGACTCAGAATCAGGCTAGGAAACATTGTACATTATTTGACTGTTTTCTGACAGTGTTGAAACATTACACTAATAATATACCGTTCCCACTATCAATATAACTCACCACACTTTCATGTAGCTCAACTTTAGGCCTGATGCTTGCATGAAACAAGGCCCTTGAGTAAAAATGACTTTTCCTAAACAGAACAGAGTTTAGGCCAGCATGCTGTTATTATAAAATACTGTCTGTTTGTTTCTATTATGAACACTTTATGGTGAGACATTAAGAAAAATGGTGGTGGCCTTGTTTGTTCTTTCTTCCTCTGGCTTTAACATCGAAATAATTGAGTAAAATTTGTGAAATGCTCTAATTTGTCTCCCTCTTTTCTCTCTTCATTAAGTCTGACAAACACCAGTCAACAGCCGGACAAGGCTTTGAAATCACAGATTTTATGAAAACAAAACGTGTAGGCAATGCGTTACGCAGTCATAGATGCTCATTGGAAGACAATGCAAGCGTTTTTTTCAGCAGATGTTGCACCGAAATGCCCCCCTGTCCGGCCCTTATTTAAAGATACATCAGCCGTAATGTTTTCCGCTGTGCTATAATGATAAGCATACGCAGGTATTGTGTGACACTGCGTACGCGGTTAAAAGTGAGCTTTGCGACATGTCTGCGGAGACAAGTACGCGCGACAATGTTTTCCCCTTAGGTGTAGGAGGAGGAGGAGGGAGAGGCAAGGCGGGGCCTGTGCTTGTGTGTTTGAGAATTGATTTGAGGGGACCAGGCATTTGTTTGAGGGGGCAGTGGCCCCTCTTGCCCCTGCATGAAGCCAGCCTCGGTTACATCTTCAGGTTTCTTTATGTATAAGGGTGCCCCTCATCCTGAACGCTGTTTTAGTTGGCTCTTTTTGTTAAATTAAGTTCATAGAACAAATACAAAAAGTAAGAATTGCTGGTTGAAGAGAAATAAAGAAATAAAAAGAAAATAAACTAAATGTTTCCAGAGCAAATTTCTGAAAACTTTTCATCTACGATGTGATGCATTTTTATCTGTTCCTGGTTTTTAAAATATGTCAAAAAGTTTTATTTTTATTTTTTATCATTATCCCCATCAAATAAACATTACATGAACGTCATGTCTTTATGACCTGAGTGATCCATCAAACTTCAGTTACTTATTTTCTGGATGCCAATTTTTCATCTAATTGCTCTTTGGAGCTAAAGAATGTATTAATTCTCAAACTTTTATTGTTGGTATTTTGATAAGGAATAGGCTATTGATTCTCACACACACACACACACACACTATTCATGAGTAATTTAGAATCTCCAACTGGCAACTGGCCAAGGCTGTCTGAAGAGATCTCAACCATTCATGGGAAAACCTGTAAACTTTGCTGCAATACTGCTCCACTTGGCCAAGGATATGTGCTTTGTTTCTTCCAAATTTGAAAAAATCCCAAGCAAAAGAAAAATGAGACAGGACAGCTTTTAACCTCAAAGTGTTTTTTGTACCAGACTTTATTGAGAGTTTTAAACATGGATGTGAGCTTGATCTTCATTACAAGAGTAAAATGTGTAAGGGAGGCTTTTATTATGCACATTTGAACCCATCTGTAGTGCCATCTGTAACATTAAAGCCCCCAAAATCTGAATGACATATTAAGATCTAAAAATAAAATCAGTTAAATATACAAAATCGAGTACAATGCAGATGTATCTCTAAAAGTCTCTAGTGTGGGCTACAACATCAGGGATGAGGCACTGAAGACGCACTTTTGGATGGCTCCACCAGTTTCAATCTAAAAACTTAATTTAGGGTGGAGTCAGAGATGATCTCAGTGTTTTACACAAAGTCAAATCGGTAAAGCAGCTATAGTCATAATGTGGGTTTCTTGCTCATGGCTGGACACGGACAGTCTACACAGACACAAACAACACATAAGGAACTAGCGGGGAACAAAGGAAACAAACGGGCTTAAATACAAAACTGGACAGCAGGGGGAACCAATGACACACGTGACCAGACAATCAGGGGAAAACACAGAACAGGTGTGGGCTTGGGGTGCAGGGAGACAGAAAACAAAGGTCTAGACCAGGTAAAATAACAAAACACAAACTCAAGAACTCGAAACAAAGGCAGGTATGACAGCTATTGACTTTGCAAGTATTGACAAACTGCCTAAAAAACTGCGTAAGGGATCAAACGGAACCACAGAGGCTGAAGCTAATGAGGCTAAAGACGTGGACCCAGGCCCACACAATGATCCAGTATTGGGAGCCATAGCATCACTCCGCTCGGAATTGGCAGGTTTTAAAGCTGAAATCTGTACTGTCATCGATGAGACCCTGCCAATCGATCGAGTTCACTGAGCCTTAAGAAGAAAGCTTGGTGACACAGACCCACCGAGGCCTCTGATTGTAAAGGTGCACTACTGCCATTAGGATATAATGGAAAAAATCATGAGCATCAAAGAGATTTTCTGTCGTGGACAGAAAGTTCGCATATTTCGAGATCTTCCCCGGGAGGTGGCTAAACGCCAAGCGGCTTTCACTGGAGTGAGGATGATGCTTCGTGACAAACCAGGGATCAGATATGGTCTTCTGTACCCAGCTCAACTATGCCTGACCCACAATGGAACTGAGAAGTTCTTCACAGACCCAGAGGAAGCTGCACGATATGTGGAGTGCTTACTCCGGAATGGAGACAACAGCTGATTCGTTTTATCACCATCATCAGTGGAGGAGTATAAGGTCTGAGAGTTTACTGGTGGCAAGTGTCTTTTACCATCATGCCTTTCGTTTTCTTGGCATGATTATTTTCCTTTTACTAGTGAAGAGTTTTAAATTCACTTGGCATATGGCAGTTTTTGTAACAAATGTACCTAACTAAGCTTGATTTATTTACCCTAGTTGCGGTTTGGCTTATTACGGATGGGGTTGGGTTTATTGTCTTCTGGTTCTCTGCCTATAGAGTCATGCTAGGGGCTAGATTTTGAGCACACATGTCTTGGGTTTATAGAGAGGATAGTTGGTGGTTTATGTGGTCCAGGGTGGAATCTGGAGCTCTCGTTCCCCCTGGTCCATTTTGGTATATTATAAATAGGTTTTGTGAGTGTTCCATTTTTGATGTTTCTGTGGTTTTTTGCAATGGGAAAGGGTCGGGAGGTGGGGAGGTGCCATCTGGAAAGATTCAAGGTCAGTCCCAGGTGACTTCAGGATACACTACATCAAGAAGACAGATATCGGAACATACAGTGAAGAAGGCATGAGAGGGTTTATTAATTTTTGCTCTTGGAATGTGAATGGAATTAATGAACCAATAAAATGTGGTAAAGTGTTGTCACATTTAAGATTGTTGCATTCAGATCAGATTTTTTTTTACAAGTGACACATCTTAAAAAGGATACTCACAGCAAAATTATAGCTAAATGGAAAGGGCAAGTATTTCATTCAAAATTCTCTGAAAAGGCGAGGGGAGCAGCAATAATTATTGGGAAGAATGTACCATTTGTACATCAATCAACAACTGCGGATAAAGATAGAAGATTTGTTATAGTTGTTGGAGAGATTCGGTCCACTCCAGTTACATTATTGAATATTTACGATCCAGTCAGTCAGTCATTTTCTATCGCTTATTCCATAGTGGGTCGCGGGGGAGCTGGTGCCTATCTCCAGCAGTCTAAGGGCGAGAGGTGGGGTACACCCTGGACAGGTCGCCAGTTCATCGCAGGGCAACACACAAACAACCGAGCACACACTCATTCACACACCTAAGGGCAATTTAGAGAGACCAATAAACCTAACAGTCATGTTTTTGGACTGTGGGAGGAAGCCGGAGTACCCGATGAGAACCCACGCATGCACGGGGAGAACATGCAAACTCCATGCAGAAAGACCCCCGGCTGGGAATCGAACCCAGGACCTTCTTGCTGCAAGGCAACAGTGCTACCCAGTGCGCCACTGTGCAGCCCCCAGATAGAGATAATCAAGAATTTTTCAAAAAAACACTTAGTTTAATTCCAGACATGTCAACAACTAATTTAATTCTTGGGGGTGATTTTAATTTAGCTCTTGATGAGTATCTGGATAGATCCTCCACCCAAAGGGGGACTCCTAATACTTCAGTGTTTTTAAAATCATATATCTCCAACTCTGGGCTTATTGATGCCTGGCGAATGTTAAATCCATCAAGGAGAGAATATTCATTTCATTCTGCAGTTCATAATACATATTCAAGGACAGAGTTTTTTTACTGGACAACAGACTCATGCAGGGAGTGCAAGATGTAAAATATTTCTGATCACTGCCCGGTAGTCAAGTCTTTGATGTTGCTCGAATCAAGAGGAAATCATTTTCGGAATCATTCAGCTTGGAGGCTAGATCCTCAACTTCTAAGGAAAAAGTATGTAGCTATCTGGAAAGGGAGATTAAGCTGTTTTTAGAGGCAAATGATGTGGACGGGGCTTCTCCCAATTTGTTATGGGAGACATTTAAGGCTTACGTATGCGGGTGTATTATTTCATTTCAGTCCTCCGAAAAAAATAATAATAATCCTGAACGTTTGAGATGCTGAGATACAAAACTGGATTCGGAAAATGCAAGTCATCCATCAATAGAGCTACACAGCAAAATGTCTGCTCTGAAGTACAAACTTAAGATCTTATCAGACAAGATATCTAGGACCTTTATGTAGGTTAAACAGATGTATTTTGAATTTGGGGATAAGTTGCACAAATTACTGGCAAGACAATTAAGAAAAAGGGAGACCGAGAGGGTCATTCATGCAATTAGATCTGATTCTGGATCAATGGTGACTTCACATAAAGAGATCAATAATAGGTTTAAACAATTTCATCAAGAACTATAGGGGTTGGACAATGAAACTGAAACACCTGTCATTTTAGTGTGGGAGGTTTCATGGCTAAATTGGACCAGCCTGGTAGCCAGTCTTCATTGATTGCACATTGCACCAGTAAGACCAGAGTGTGAAGGTTCAATTAGCAGGGTAAGAGCACAGTTTTGCTCAAAATATTGAAATGCACACAACATTATGGGTGACATAACAGAGTTCAAAAGAGGACAAATTGTTGGTGCACATCTTGCTGGTGCATCTGTGACCAAGACAGCAAGTCTTTGTGATGTATCAAGAGCCACGGTATCCAGGGTAATGTCAGCATACCACCAAGAAGGACGAACCACATCCAACAGGATTAACTGTGGACGCAAGAGGAAGCTGTCTGAAAAGGATGTTCGGGTGCTAACCCGGATTGTATCCAAAAAACATAAAACCACGGCTGCCCAAATCACGGCAGAATTAAATGTGCACCTCAACTCTCCTGTTTCCACCAGAACTGTCCGTCGGGAGGTCCACAGGGTCAATATACTTGGCGGGCTGCTATAGCCAAACCTTTGGTCACTCATGCCAATGCCAAACGTTGGTTTCAATGGTGCAAGGAGCGCAAATCTTGGGCTGTGGACAATGTGAAACATGTATTGTTCTCTGATGAGTCCACCTTTACTGTTTTCCTCACACCCGGGAGAGTTACGGTGTGGAGAAGCCCCAAAGAAGCGTACCACCAGACTGTTGCATGCCCAGAATGACTCATGGGGGCGGATCAGTGATGTTTTGGGCTGCCATATCATGCTATTCCCTTGGCTCAATACTTGTGCTAGATGGGCGCGTCACTGCCAAGGACTACCAAACCATTCTTGAGGACCATTCTTGAGGACGGTGCCGTGTATCAGGATGACAATGCACCAATACACACAGCAAAACTGGTGAAAGATTGGTTTGATGAACATGACAATGAAGTTGAACATACTAATAAATTATTCTGGTCTAAAACCAGGTGTTTCAGTTTCATTGTCCAACCCCTGTATTTACCTCTAGATGCAATAAACCTCCTGCAACAATGGAAACATTTTTAGACAATCGGAAATTACCTACTCTTGCACAGAAGGACAGGACATTCTTAGATGCAGAGCTAACTAGCCTAGAATTAAATACAACTATTTGTTCCTTGAAGGACGGAAAGAGCCTAGGGCCCATGGTATCTGTAATGAGTTTTATAAGAAGTTTAGCTATTTATTAACGCCATATCTGTTGAAAATGTTCAATAAGGCCTTAGAAGAAGGTAAATTGCCCCAAACTTTAAGTGAAGCAATAGTGACACTCAGGGGCGTTTTTAGGGTCTCAAAACAAATTGTGTTCCATATAATCCCGTCCTGCTCCACCTAACCTGACAATGAGTTAAAAGGTGAAGACAAAAAATAGCTATTTGCGCACTCGCAGCTGAAGCAAATAATGACCCACTTTGAGGTATTTAGGCCTTAATCTGAATTTCTTGCTGACAAAAGTTTTTCTTAAACTCAGAGATGTTTACTATGGGCCAGATAAATGTGCTTCTTTTGTCATCTACATAAATTAAACGTTACATTCTCATCAAAGTGTTCCACTCCTGAGGCTCCATTGTCTTTATTCTTATATTTCAAAAAAGGAAAGTGGAATAAGGTTGATTTTCCTAAATCTTAGTCAAATGGTAATACACATTTATTTTATTATGCCAAGAGCTTTCGAAACATTTTATTAAAATCGTTCCTTCTTTTATGAACCTGTTCTCTTTTACCACCATCTTTTCAGTCCTTCATTCCACTTCTAAAGAAATGTGGCCTGCCAAAAATAATAAAAGAAACATTTTTCAACACAGTCTTTTGTTCTGCACTGAGTATGTGAGACATTAGTGCAGTTCTTACTATTAAACACTGAGAGGAAAGGGTGTTAAGTTGTGGTGTTTAAAATATAGCAGAGAGCCTCATCCTGGACCTTATCAGTGCTAATATTACAGTTATTAATAACTGCATACATATGGTATGTAGGTCTCACCTTCAGTAAAACTGTATCCTTGTTTAATTATTACATGTGTAATTCAGAAAAATAATAGTTAACTAATCAATGGTCCACCTGTGATTAAATGCTATGATTTATTTCTTAATTATTCTGCATCTTTAAACCCAGAGCTGTGTGTTGCACAGAAGATATGAAAGAGAAGAGGGAGGCTTACTTTTGCTCTTTCTACTACGTCTTACTGGAACCAGGAGATATTTTCGTGGTTTATTGAGCAACACTTTTTTCTGTCTACATGTAGAGCTGGACTATAAGACTGGCTGCAGCCATGAGATCAATGTGTTGATCTGAAGGACCTTTTAATGTGTTCAGCTACGTTAGGATTTAATGCTTTTATTTTGACTGAAGTAAAGGACCAGATATTTTCACATTATGATGCAAATCCGGCTAGAAGCTCACAGAGAAGGTTGCTACTGTTTTCTATCACAGACAGATCATTTAACTTCACCTGTAGCTCAGGTGAAAGTCCCTCATCATGACCCTGAAGATGCTCATTAGAGTGAACCTCCACCTCATGTCTTACTGGGTGAATCAGTGATTAGCTGTAACTTACAATTAGCCCATTCTGAGTCAGCATTCAGGTTTTACCGCTATCTTCTCCTGGGTTATACCGCTCGGCGTCCACCTGTTGCTGAACACACACGCACCAGGTTTCCTCTCTCTGGTTGGCTCCGCGGTTGCTCTGAAATGAGCCCTGTTTGAAGTAACTTTTCAGGTAATGAAGGAGGCAGGTCGACCTGGAGTAAACTGCTGTTCTGGACTTCTCCAGAATGGAGTCTGTCTCTGGTTGTGCGCGTAGTTGCGCATTCGCGGTGCTGCGAGTGTGCAAATAGCTATTTTTTGTCTTCACCTTTTAACTCATTGTCAGGTTAGCTGGAGCGGGACGGGATTATATGGAACTCAATTTAAAATATCTGATTGTTTTTAAATAAAAAGGTGAAGTCCAATACCATTTTGTGGCTGCATCTTTTTAATACTTCTAAATTTCTTCTATCAAGAAGTCCGGGGCCATTTAGGAAACATCCGGAGGTCTAACTACGCACCTGGTTACACTCATCCATAAGAAAGGAAAAGATTTACAACAGGTTGGTTCTTATAGACTAGCTAAATGACGAAGTACTTTGATGGTTCAACTCATACACTCGGATCATATGGAATTCATCCCAACACCACATTCATCCCATAATTTTAGACGCCTATATAATATTATCAACTCCAATAGAGCATACATGGCTAAAATACAAAATATACTTCAAATAAATTTCGTTGTACGCTGATGATATTTTGATGTACAGTGAACCCTCGCTATATCGCGGTTCACCTTTCACGGTCTCGCTGCTTCATGGATTTGCATCGTGCATTGTGTTCTGCATTGTGATTGGCTAAACAGTCTCTCTTTTTGCCCAGAAGAAAAAAGAGCGACAACAACTACTGATAACTATGTTCTTCTCTCGAAAAAGCACACCTGCACCGCGGGCTTTAGAAGAAAAAAAACGCTACAGAGCGGAATCAGGATGCAGCGGCTCAGTCAGAAGAGCAGTGAAATACGCGTGAGTCACTATTTGTCCTACTGTACCTTGTATTTTTTTTACATAATCATTTTTCATTTTCTCCCGTTCTAATCCAATGACTCGGGTCGCGGTGGGGCGGTGCTGATCTCCGCTATTTGAAGCCTTCAGTTCGTATTGATGATTAAAATTATTATTTTACAGTAGAGTAGTTGTTTGTAAAAAAAAAACGTTTATACAGTACTTTTATTTGTTAAACAAATGCTTGGGCCTGTAAAATGGTTTTGTTCTTTGGTTTCAATGTATTATGGAGTATTTCATTGTATAATAATTGTAAAAAAAATAAAGGTTACTACTTCACGGATTTCGTCTATCATGGGTTCTTCTTGGAACGTAACCCCCGCGAAAAACGAGGGTTCACTGTATATAACCAAACCACAAGAGTCTTTTCCTAAGGTGTTGGAAATAATTGAGCTTTGTAGTTCTGTCTCAGGGTACAGGATAAACTGGGGAAAAAGTTAACTTATGCCAATGAAGCGCGATGAGCCTGATTCTCTTAATCAGTTGCCCTTTAAAAAGGCCTCTGAAAATTTTACATTTTAGGGAATTGAGATTACGAAATTTTATAAGTTCTTGTATAAAGCTAATTTTACAAAGATTTTAGAGGGGTTAAAAAAGAAGATTGAATTTTGAAAGTCACTTCCATTATCAATGATGGTAGAGTTAATGCTATAAAAATGATCTGTCTTCTCCAGCTTTTGTACCTGTTTCAAAACATTTCCATATATCTTAATGTTTCATTTTTAAGAAAACTAGACTCAGTCTTTCTATCGTTCTTTTGGAATTATAAAAGTCATAGGATAAAAAAATTAACCTGTGTAAAACAAAACTTTATGGCGGACTGGCTTTACCAGAGTTTAAGTACTATTATTTTGCTACTAACATACGATATATAGCTCAATGTTTGGATGGCTCTGCTATAGTGGGGAGCTGGCTGGATTTGGAGCGGGAAGACTGTGCACCTTATGCCCTTGGGGCAGTTGCAATAAGTCCTATTTTGCTAAAACAGAAATATTATAATCATAATCCAATAATTCACAATACTATTCGAATTTGGAGGCAGATAAGGAAGGTATTTAAATGAAGAGCTTTGTCGTTTGCATCTCCTATAGCGGCTAACCCATCATTTACTCCCTCGGTCATCGATGGAGCATTTGACCGATGGAAAGAAATGAAGTTACAAAATGTTGGTGATTCATTTCAGGAGCTTAAAGAGAAATAAAATTTGCAGACTAGGGATTTTTTTAGATATCTGCAAATAAGGAATTACACACATTTGCAAAATGCAGTTAAAAGCCTTCAGCTGATCGAAAAATACTGCAGCAAGAAGATTATAAAGAGGGATCATATTTCTCCTATTTTAGCTTCCCTTCATTGGCTCCGTGTAGAATCCAGAATAGAATTTAAAATTCTCAAATATAAAGCCATTAATCTAGCTCCATCATACATCAGAGATCTGATTGTTCCATATATTCCTAACCATATATTCCTAACTTCGTTCTCAGACTGCAGGTTTACTGGTGGTTCCTAGAGTCTCTAGACGTAGAATGGGAGGCAGATCCTTTAGTTATCAGGCTCCTCTCCTGTGGAACCAGCTCCCAGTTTTAGTCAGTCAGGCAGACACACCTGGCCTGACTTTGTGTCTACCTGTGACACCTTCCTGGAGAGGGGCATCATCCAAACTTCTGCTGCCAACAACTTAATGCTCACCTTCTACCGATGATATACTTGGACCTGTTTTTCAGTGTTTAACCCTTTCTCTCTCCTAGACATAGCTACTGACTGAGCTTTTACTGTGACTAACTCTAAACTTAAAAACTGGCTCAGAGTTTATTTGTTCTTTCTTTCTAGGTGAAACGACTAAAGGAGCTACATCCATTAACATTTACTTTTCCTTCCCATAGAAAGGACTCCTGGATCAGTGCTTCTTTGTTCTCTTTGTGTCTCTGCTCTGTTCTCTCTAACCCCCAGTCAGTCGTGGCAGATGGCCGCTCACACTGAGCCTGGTTCTGCTGGAGGTTTCTTCCTGTTAAAAGGGAGTTTTTCCTCTCCACTGTCGCTACATGCATGCTCAGTATGAGGGATTGCTGCAAAGTCAACGCCAGTGACTGTCCACTGTCTCTACATGCTCATCCGGGAGGAGTGAATGCTGCAAGTCACTGACTGGATGCAATCTGCTGGGTTTCCTTAGATAGAAAAGCTTTTCACCAATTTGAATAAATAACTAAATCTGACTGCACTGTTTGATAGTTGGGATTAATTGGAATGTATGTACCTGACTTGAAATCAGTATGATTCGATTGAACTGACTTTGTGAAGTGCCTTGAGACGACATGTGTTGTAAATTGGCGCTATATAAATAAAACTTAATTGATTTGAATTGAATTGACACTTCTAGAGCAGAAAAGAAGAGTTGCTCTAAAATTCTACCTGGGATCACGGATCAGAGTAAGGATGGGTAGAAAAGTTTTGCAAGGTACTCAGGTGACAAACTGCACCTGTGAACCCAGTGAGGTGATGCTAAAACAGAGGGTTTCGTTTGTTTTTGAAGTTCCAGTTTGGGTTGGGCTTGGATTGCTCCCTGGTCTAACATTAGAGTTCTGAACCACCTAGTCACAGTGGAACATTATAGATTCCAAATACTACTGTTCTAATACAGACCACTAAATACTATTGACTGACATATTTCCACATTTCCCTAATTCATTTTCAGAGACTCCAAGAAGATTCCATAAATTGCAACAACAAATACAGCCTGGTGTATTCCATTTCACAAAGTTCTTTTTCCGAGCAGAAATAAGTTCATAGACTGGTACAACAAAACTTAATACATGTCCAAAGCATAGAAGTAGGTCAGTGGAAAGTGGGCCAAATCCCAGGTGGCCAGTTTCACTGGAGCAAGTGTTGCTTTTTAGGGTGTTATATTTTAGTGTGATAGTGCACTGAACCTGTTGTATTCCACTGACCCACTGACGACTGCACCTATGGTTTGAAGCCCCAGCCGTCAGTGTAATTCTGGGCTGCTATTGACTGTGTGACATTGCCAAATTAAAGTGATCTGCGTGAAACGCTAAAAAATAAATAATTAAATAGAAAATGTCTTATATATATATATATATATTTTTTCATGTATAAAATAATCCACTGGGATATTTATCTGGAACACAGCCCAGCCAGAACATATGAAAATGAGGTCGGGGGGGTTTTTGAAAATGAAGGGTTTTGGGAGGACAACCCAAGGGGAAAGAAACGTTTGCTGTCGGGAAGGGGGTTTGCAAAGATGCTCCAAAAAATCAAACCCCTTTGGGATTTGTGACCCAACCAGGGGGGTTCGGGACTCAGTTTGGGACAGTGGGCGTTAAGGGGAAGGGGGGACTCCTGGAATCGATGTCCTAGAGGGATGAGAGGGGGACCCTCTCCCAAGAGGGGGGAAAGGTCCCACAGAAGATGTACCAAAAGCCTAATTTTTTGGGTTTTTCCCCTTCCAAAACTTTCCCCTTTAAAAATTTCCCCCAAAGCCAAAAGGGAATATTGGAAGGGGGAAAAAATTTGTTTTTCTGGTGTTTTGTGTGTGTGTGTGGGCGGGGCCAATGCGCGGGGAAAAGGTGCGAGAGAGGGGAGGGGAAAACAATCAAGTCCCCATTTGCAGCTATAAATAACAAAAAGAGGATATTGCATTTACCTCTGCTTGGGCGCAGACATTTTTAAGGGCCCAAAAAAACCCTAAAAATCTGTGGAGTTTATGAGGGCCCCTTTGCCTTAGCAGGGTTTTGCCTGCTTTTTGAAGGGAAAAGGTTCCCGGGCGGGCAGTTTTTGGGGTGAATGTGCAGGAAGCTTATCCACTTCTTCATAATGTGTTAACAAAGCATTCAAATACAACAGGCAACATGAATTTATGCACTTCCCTGCCTCCGGCAGTGTTTTTCCAGGGTGACACCATCAGTCTGACTGGAATGGACAATAAGAGACAACAAAGAAACATTAGGGTTCAGTTGCCTGTTGTTTTTATCTATAATTATTAAAAGGGTTTAAAATTTAGCCCCCAATTCAGCAAAAATGCATTACCCCCCGTTGATGGGGTTTTTTCCCATCAAATCTCTTTTTAAAAAAATGTCAGGGGGTTGAAAATTTGTGACTGCTTTGGGCTAACAGAAATCAGGGAGCTGGCCACTTTGAGGGAAACA
The DNA here is from genome assembly GCA_036173005.1 of Crenichthys baileyi. Classification (NCBI taxonomy): domain Eukaryota; kingdom Metazoa; phylum Chordata; class Actinopteri; order Cyprinodontiformes; family Goodeidae; genus Crenichthys; species Crenichthys baileyi. The sequence continues at coordinate 32,638 of JAHHUM010001910.1, read as the reverse complement.
AAAAAAATTTTTTCCTTAAAAAGGGGGGGGAAAAACCAAAATTGACCCGGGCTTTCCCCCGGTCAAAAAGGGCCAAATTGTATTCGGGGTTTGTTTGTATGAGGGGGCCCAGTTTATTTTGGTCCCTCAAGGGGAAAAGGGGAAGGGGAGGAAAAGTAAGCCCAAAAACGGGTTCTAAAAGCTTTCTCTGAGTTTCCCCTTTAAACCCCCTTTGGGGTTCCGCTACACGGGCGGTTTCCCAGACGTAGTTCACGTTTGGTCTGCTGTTCCACCCATTGTTGACCCTGGTCTTTCTCCAGCAGAAAATTTGGGTAAAAACCCTGGGCAGATTCCCCATTTCCACCCACAGGGAAAAAACACGGGAAGACACACAGCAGGAGAACTTTTCAAAACCTCACTTTTTCCCCAAAGGCCTGAAAGGTGACCAATTAAAACAGGCATTTTTGGAAACAGGGGTTTCCCCTCCGGGTACTCTGGAGAAAGTGCCCGGAGAGAACCCATACAGAAAGATCCTGGCTGGGATTCAAACCCAGGATCATTTTGCTAAATGGCAATAGTGCTACCAACTGGACCACTGTATGGCCCTGTAGACTTTATTTTATAATTATTTTTTTTTTAATTTGGGGTTTGTTCCCAAGGGGACAAAATTTAACCCAAATATTTTTATACAGTAAACTTTTTAAGTAGTTATAGAAAATGACTTTAAAGCCCAGCTAGACAATTGGATTACTTTTTCGGGTGTAACATAGAGCCATCTGCCTCAAAAAATTTAGTATAAACCCAGACCCAACCCAAAGGGGCTTTGGGGCAAACAAACTTCCAGTTTGTGACATTTAAAAACAGTTCGGAGTGGGTAAGAAACCTTACCCTCCCGTAAGCAAATTTAAACATATATTTCACCTAATACCGGTTAAGGTTTTTAAAAAACATCTAAAACAAAAATTTCCCTTAGGGAGAGAAGTTTTTTATAATTCTTTTAGGGACATCGTCATCACCCCTAAGGGGTTTTTGCATATGGGGTTTGTGTGTTTTTGTTGTTTTCCCACAGCCCCCCCTCCCAATTTCCTCAGTGTGGATAAGAACATCCATAAGCCAATAACATAAAATAGAAGAGGACAATTCTGCTGCCCACACTGGTACAAGAACAGGAAGAGAAGCTTCATTCTTTCTTCTTTCTTTTTTGTCCTCGCTGCCAACTGAAAATGATTGAACAGCACATTTCTAATTAATTTATAGAAGGAGGCAAGGTGGAAAAAATATTAAACCTGCATTACTTGCATTATGTTTGTGAGGTGAAACAAATCCAGTTGAAAAGACTAACAAATATTTTGGTGCTATTTTGTATGTTTAAAACAGTCTCGGGTTCCTAATACAAATACGGCCAAGGGGGTTTGGGAAATGTTTTGGGCCCCCATATTCTCCTCCCCCCTTTTCCGGGGGTCCCCCCCAGTTGGTGCCCATAAACCTTAATGAGATGTTGGAGCCATTCCTTTTGGATGCTGCTCCACACTCAGAAAAATGCATGCAAACTCTCATACATGTTCTTTTTCTTAAAACCCAAAACAAAAAATTTAAAAAATTTTAGGCCAGTGAAAAAAAAGTTTGAGTAGTTGAACCAGGGTTTTTAAAACTTTGGGGGCCCCCTTTGGGGGGGAACCCCAACGGGAAAACGGGGGGGGAAAGGGGAAAAAAAAACACTGGTTTTCTTATTAAATCAAAAAATTTGTTTAAAAATTTTAAGGCGGAGTTTTTAAAATAAAAAATTTGGTTTTTTTAATTAAAATCATGTTTTAAAAAAAAAATTCCTTCAATTTAAACAAAAGGGTCCCTTGGATTTAAGGGGAATAGTTATAATAAAATACTTTTTAAAAAAGCGGGAATGTTTCCTTTGGGGTGGGTTTTTTGAAAAAAAGGGGGGTCCCCCCCCCCAAGAACCTAATCGAAATTTTTTTGGGGGAAAAGGGCCCAGGGTTTGGGAAAAATTTTGGGGAAACCCCCTGCTTTGATTTATGGGGTTATGTGAAAATGTTAGCAAACAAAAATTTCCCCTTTAAAATTAAACCACCTGTTAGGCCTCACGGGGTTTAAATTAAAATTGGGGTTTAAAACCCCTTTGTTGAAAACCCCCAGGTGGCGCTTTCAGTTTTTCCTGTCCCCATTCTTTTAGCCTAAAATAAGTTCACACCCAAACTTATGCACGTATGTGTAGAGTGCACATGACAAACACTGAGTGTGTTATACATGGAATGTCCTATGCTGTGAAGTGTTCTGCAAGAGCTCCGTTTTTTTTAATTGTCGGAAGACATGGTGTCAGAAGTATTGTAATTCTTTACTATCAGGATGTCCACAAAATGCAGTTAAAAGCCTTCAGCTGACTCAAAAGGCTGCAGCAAGAGTTCTGATGAAAATTATAAAGAGAGATATTTCTCCTACTTTAGCTTCCCTTCATTGGCTCCCTGTTAAATCCAGAATAGAATTTAAAATTCTCCTCCTCACATATAAAGCCCTTAATGATCTAGCTCCATCATACATCAGAGATCTGATTGTTCCCCATATGTTTCCCCAAAGAGCACTTCGTTCTCAAAACCCCTGCAGGTTTCCTTGTGGTTCCTAGAGTCTCTGAAACCTATCTGTGTAGTTTTAGGGCTATAAGCTTAGGCTGCTGGAGGACATAAGGACCACTTTCACCCTGTTCGCTACATTCTCACACTACTCTCCAATTTTGGGGCATTATTTGCTGGTTTTTTTTTCAGCTTTTTAAAATTTTGTTCTCCCTCATTTTTTCTACCTAAAAAGCTAATTTTGGCCTGACTCTGTGTTCCCTGTGACACCCCCTGGGGGGGAGGGGGAAACTGGGCCCAAGCTTCTGCTGGCAACAACTTAATGTCCCCCCCTCTACCGCTGATCCACATGGCCCCTGTCCCTTTCGTTTTTTAACCCCTTTTCCTCTCCCTAGAAGGGTTTTTTTGGGTTTTTTTCCGGGGAGCTTTTACTGTAAAACCCTAACTGTATGTGCTCTCTTTCAGACCCCCTAAACTTTTGGGACCCAAAAAAAAACCCTTGGGGCTCCCTTTTGGGGCTCAGAGTCTATCTTTTTTTTTTTTTTCTAGGTGAAATGACTAAAGGAGCTACATTCCATTTAACATTTACTTTTTCCTCGTTTCCCTAAAAAAAAGTAATCCTGGATCAGTGCCTTCTTTGTTCTCTTTGTGTCTCTGCTCTGTTCTCTCTAACCCCAGGCGGTGGTGGTAAGGGGCCGCCAAAAAATCACCTGACCGGGTTCTGCTGGGGGGTTTTCTTTCCTGTTAAAAGGGGGAATTTTTCCTCTCCACTGTCGCTACATGCATGCTCAGTATGAGGGGATTGCTGCAAAAAAAAAAAAAAAAAAAAAAAAGTCAACGCCAGTGAACTGTCCACTGTCTCTACGTGCTCATCTGGGGGGTAATGCTGCAAGTCACTGACTGGATGCCCCAATCTGCGGTTTTTCCCCTTAGACAGAAAAATTTTTTATCAATTTTGGGGAATAAATAACTGAATCTGACTGCACTTTTTCAATGGTTAGGATTAATTGGAATGTATGTACCTGACTGTTGTGAAGTGCCTTGAGACAACATGTGTTGTGAATTGGCGCTATATAAATAAAACTGAATTGAATTGAATAGAAGTGGCTCCGGTGAGTAGAGGAGGCGACAATGTCCACCTTCAATCCGCTGGAGGAATTTGAGTTCAGCAACCCGATTGAACGGCCGGAGTGAAAGCAAAGGTTTGAACAGGAGGCGCAGAAGGAAGATCATGATTATTTTTCTGACGATTGACAAATACTTTATGCCAAGAAAAAACAAACGAGTATGCCTTTATTAGTGCAGTCAGCTTCCTGGCGAAAGAATGGAGCTAGGTCTGTTTGACTTAGCTGAGAACTGAGTTTGGTGACAAAAGAGTTGAATAAATCTGTGATACAATAGTCATGGACATTAGAGACAAAGAACCGTCGTAAAAAATCCAGCTATATGTGGATCTTACGCTAGCTCAAGTTATCCAGCAAGTTCGGCAGAATAAGGATGTTGCTAAGAAAGGGAGGAAATTGTCAAGACACTGCCTAAGATCTACAAACTCCTCCCTTCAGAGCCCAGGAGGAAAACTTAAATGCAAGAGGTCTACAAGGCAAAAAGTATTCACTCTCAAAGTAAAAAGTAGCCGTTCACTCAGTAGACCTAAGGCTGTAAACATCGGTTTATTAAAATGATTGTTAAACATAAGTACAGTGGACTGTTAAAAACTGAACGAGTTAGGATCATTCTCAGACAAGATACACAGCAACTCGCAGTTCACACAGCCAGAAGACTGTGTTTTATCTCTCATCAGTTGCTTACTGACTCAGTTTTAAGTGCTTTGATCCAATACTTTTATGTTGCATACAGTTCTGAGCAAACTCAGTTTTGGTCATTGTTGCGTCCAGCCAAGAACAATGATAACATTGAATCCAAAGTCAAGTACAGTTTTTACTGTTTGTGTATTCGGTGACTGTACCCTGGCTAAAAAGACTAGCCACCTGAAACTGGCTGCAGAAAAGAATCTGAGCCAAAGATTCCTGCAAAAGAGACATGTTGTCTCTAATTATGAAGCAGTTTTCCTTCCCCTGCCCTGGAAAAGACAACATTTGAAACAGTAGCTCAGTGTACCTGATGCGTGTGCCAGTCTGAGCAGATGCTCGCCCCAGGCGCTAGACTGAGAGTGGCCGCCACGTCTTCTCTGTTCATCGAATCTGATAAACTCAGCCTGTTCATTAAAATGGTTCACAGTAGTAGGTTGTGTCTGGGCAGAAAAAATTAGTTTAGGATAAAACAGTTTAACTATTGTTTATTTTATTGTGTTTTGCTTTGCGTGCGGTGCTTAATTGTTTGAGTGAATTAGGCTACTGAGCCTGAAGCTCAGAAAATGTGTTTTCGTTGGTGCCTTAAGGTTGCAACAAACGTTTCAATGAGTGGTTTAAAGACTTCACAGTTTAAATGGAGATTTGAGCTTATTCTGTTTTAGCTGTTTTCCCTCTCACTAACCCATATAAAAATATGTCTGCATAGTCCTTATAGACATGCTAAATTGTGTCTTTATTAGCCCATCTGCTAATGCTAAAATTTAAGCTCTGCTAATGCTTAGACTGCAACCACCATTAGTTTTGCTTTTTACTACACAACATTGTTCTGTTCGAGCTGCGATCAGCCATAGAACGCCACCAGCGCTCGTACACACATTGGTATTTGTATTAAAGGTACTTAAAGGTACATGTATGAGTGAGAGTATTTAGTAACCCCTTAGAGGGGTTACTAAATAGCACCACAGCTGCTATTTTCTTTGTGGTTAGCTGAACCACTAATTCCAGATGTGACATCACCACTGTCTGTCCTGTAGTTCACCATCTTGTGAGTTCATAAATGTTTTTCACCGCCATCTTGGTAGTCCATCATTTGCTTCAATCGGTCATTGTAATTGCTAGTTAACACAACATCAAGATGTAGAAGTCTTTAATTTTTATCAGAGATACTCTTTAACTGTAAAGGACAGAATCTAAAACAAAAATGCAGAAAATCACATTGTGTGATTTTTAAGTAATTAATTTGTATTTTATTGTATGACATGACAAGTATTTGATCACCTAACAACCAGTAAGAATTCCGGCTCTCACAGGCCTGTTAGTTCTTCTTTAAGAAGCCCTCCTATTCTCCGCTCATTTCCTGTATTAACTGCACCTGTTTGAACTCATTATCTGTATAAAAGACACCTGTCCACACACTCAATCAAACAAACAAACTCCAACCTCTATACAACAGCCAAGACCAGAGAGCTGTATAAGGACATCAGGGAAAAAATAGTTGACCTGTACAAGGCTGGGATGGGCTAAACAACAATTGTTGGCGCAATTATAAGAAAATGGAAGAAGTTCAAGATGAAGGTCAATCTCCCTCGATCTGGGGCTCCATGCAAGATCTCACCTCGTGGCTCATTAATGATCACGAGGAAGGTCAGAGATCAGCCCAGAACCACACGGCAGGACCTGGTCAATGACCTGAAGAGAGCTGGGACCACAGTCTCAAAGAAGACCATTAGTAACACGTTACAGATTAAAGTATGGATTAAAATCCTGCAGCGCATGAAAGGTCCCCCTGCTCAAGCCAGCACATGTCCAGGCCCGTTTGAAGTTTGCCAATGACCATCTGGATGATCCAGAGGAGGAACAGGAGAAAGTCATGTGGTCTGATGAGACAAAAATAGGGCTTTTAGGTTTAAACTCTACTCGGCGTGTTTGGAGGACGAAGGATGAGTACAACACTAAGACCACCATCCCTACCGTGAAGCATGGAGGTGGAAACATCATACTTTGGGAATTCTTTTCTGCAAAGGGGACAGGACTACTGCACTGTATTGAGGGGAGGATGGATGGGGCCATATATCGGGAGATCTTGGCCAATAACCTCTGTTCCTCAATAAGGGCATTGAAGATAGGTCGTGGCTGGGTCTTTCAGCATGACAACGATCTGAAGCACACAGCCACGGCAACTAAGGAATGGCTCCGTAAGAAGCATCTCAAGTCCTGGAGTGGTCAAGCCAGTCTCCAGACCTGAACCCAATCAAAAATCTTTTGAGGGAGCTGAAAGTCCATATTGCCCAGCGACAGCTCCGAAACCTGAAGGATCTGGAGAAGATCTGTATAGAGGAGTGGTCCAGAATCCCCGCTGCAGTGTGTGCAAACCTCGTCAAGAACTACAATAAACGTCTGATATCTGGAATTGCAAACAAAGGTTTTTGTACCAAATATTAAGTTTTGTTTTTCTGATGTATCAAATACTGATGTCCTGCAATAAAATGCTAATTATTTACTTAAAAATCACACAACGTACTTTTCTGGATTTTTGTTTTAGATTCTGTCACTCACAGTTGAAGAGTACCTATGATAAAAATTTAAGACTTCTACATGCTTTGTAAGTGGGTAAACCTGCAAAATCGGCAGTGTATCAAATACTTGTTCTCCCGACTGTATACTCACACTGAAGTGTGATATCACTGCATCTTTTAATTGTTATTGGTTTCAGTTTTATTCTTATTTGTTTCCTTTAACATTTTTTCCCGTAGTTTATCAGTTTTCCTTTTTCTTTTTCTTACTAAGTAGTTTAGTTATTTAGTTGCAAGTTGTTACTTGCCTATAGTTAGAGTTTCTTGACTGAAATAATTTAACTGTAAAGTTGAAGTATGTTAATAAGTTCATGTATTTTGGGGAGAAATTATTTATACAGTATATGTCTGCAGGGTTTGATGTTTGAGAACACCAGTGTGTGAATTCACTTCATCTATTATCCTATAATACCACACCTCACCAGGCAGGTATTCATAAAACAGTAACTGACAGAGACTGAGATCTGCTGACTATTCGTTCCTGATATTCAGGTGATACCCCGACTTGACAATTTTTACTAAAATTACTAATTGCCTTTGGCACTTACTAATAGTTATTCATAGCTGTTGGACCATTTGTTCGCTACTATATCTCCCAGTGTCATCTGCTACTATATACCCCAGTATGGTCTGCTACCACAACTCCCAGCAGGTATTGCAGCTAATAGGAAGGGGCGTTGCAGCTCTGATGTCACAGTGGGCTATATAAGGACACGGGAGGCGCCCCGCTTTAGCTTTTCTCCCGCTGGAAACCAAGACCGGTTACCACGCAATGGAGGCACGCATCCTTTGGGAGAAGAAACTCACACATGGGTTTTCATTAATTCTCCCCACTGGCCAAAACTCATGAGAAACTCAACGAGTTAAGCTTGCAAGTATAGAAAGACTTGCAAGTTTTACTTTACCGATCGAAGACGTGGATTTAACACGTAACCTCAGAAAAACCCACGGAGGTTTTCCAAGGAGACGAAATTTTCCTTTTTGTTTTTGTTCAAGTCGACTGCTGACATTCCGTCATATTTTTCCACTTTTGCCAAAGGAGGAAGGCCGGCCGTTTTTGAGTTTGTTACGGATGCGTAACAAACTCCCCCCTCTCCCCCTGCTCCAGAGAAGACGACACCAAGTAATCCCGTTTTGTTTTTATTTTTATTAGAAATAGCCTTGGCAGGATAGAGTAGGATTTTAGAGCGATTTTGAATCACCACTTATAGTCCAATGTGTTCTAAGTTGTATGTACATGCAATGTCTTATTGAAACTTTGATTGCTGTTGAACTCTGAAAGCCGCCACGCTTTGAAGCTGTGCGTGTCTCACTGTGTTTGAACACCTAAGCGCAGACTCAGGTGAACTTAAAGTTGGACTGCTAGAACCTCATGGTGGAATACTCACTATTCCTTTGTCTTCACTCTGTATTGTTCCACTAGTTGCCGCCTAAAAGTTTTATGACCCTTTGTGTTTCACTGAACTCCAAATTTGGGGGGTTTATGACTGCAGCCTGGTGGAGGGCGCTCCCAAAGCTTTGCTCAGTACTGTATTTTCTCTTGTTTTTGCCATAACTCCTGGTTTGACTTTCATACACACTCAATGCTGTTTTATCTGGTTTAGTTAGTTATTTTACCCCTTTTGTGTAGAATTTTTGCATGCTTGATTAGGTGAAGATTATCGAATCAGAATAGCGAGGTGTATCAGGGCTGTTGATTTAATAAATATTCACGTAGATAAAGAGAAAGCGTTTGTGTTTATTTTGAGCAAGAGTGATTTGTCTGTCAAAATAAGGTCAAAGTTGATTAAACAGTGATATCTAGTAATAGTTTGCAATTATTACTGAGAATTTAATTATTGTAATTATCAAGGGCTTTGAGCCATAATTACAACACCAGAGGACATCTCTGATTTCGATTCATAGGTAATGATTTTTTGGTTAAGAAATAAAAAATTTTCAAATTATGATTTTAAATTATAATTCTTGATAAATATTAATTAACCAATAATCAAAATTCTTACATATTTGGCGTCCAGAAGACCAGCCTTAAAAGGACAGACATCACTGTTGCACAGAGTAAACAATTGTGATATCCTTGGAACTTAACAGCTTTATTGTGAGATTTTTTAGTCTTGCAAGGGTGCTTGAAGCCATAGGATATCTACTGCAGAGGAGTAATAATAATCTTTCAGAGGTGCTTTTGTGGATGCAAGGTGGAAGTTTGGTGTAGCTTGTGGTGTGTGACTTTAAGTTAATTTCCAGCTAGCCAGCCCTGCTATGTTTGGAAGAGCAGCTGCAGCAAATAAGCGGTGATAAGCATAGCAATTAAATTCCTGTAAGGTCAGGAAGGCATCCTATCTGCCTCTAGTGTCTGTTAGGTGCAATCAGCTGTTACCACAGCAACCAAATTCCTGCCACAGTTGGAGGCTTCCTATCTGCCTCTGGTGTCCGTTGGGTGTAACTACAGCTGTGACCAATTCTCTCAGTCAGGTAGAGAACAACACTTATATCTAGTGGCCATTAAGTAAAATTACAGTTGCAGCTGGATTTTCCCCATTGCAGACCTGCATTCGGTGCCATCCGGTGGTCACTAGTGAGAATTGCAGTTCCAACAAAGGAAATTTCATACTTTGATTTAATCATTTAGTTCATTAACACAGGCAAATAAGTCCATCACCTATGATCAAAGGGCATAACTTGAGCTGAAAGTTGAAGTTATTGATCATTCATTACCACTTCTGCTCTAAAATTTAAACGTTTTTGCTGGGTTTTATTGTGTGAAGCATGTTTGGCCTGACTCATAAAACTAACTTAGTTGTCTAACTTTGTAGGCCCAGCTAGAAGGTAAGTGATCCATAGTGGGTAACAATAAGATTCATTTGAAGCTAGAAATAGTGTTTGAATGTTTTAGGTTGCTTATTCCTTCTTTTTTTCTAATATATATATATTATATATATATATATATATATATATTTGTTTGCTGCATTATTTCCAGTAAAGCATAGGGTAAGCCACAGTTTGAATAGTCAAACCTGCACACCCATTTTAAGTACATCATTCATCACTGAACAGCTTAGTCTGTTTGTGTTGCTACTAATTGACTTTAGCGATCATTCAGGGAGAACCCGGCCCACCGTTGTACCCTGAGCAGCCTCCACTGCCTCCTCCGAGGGTGAAGCGTGATGCACTGACACACCGTGGATGTAGTAGGAGTGAACTCTCAGATGATGACTCAGATGGGCCAGCACCAATCCCTGACAGTGGATTGCGCACCCGCCAGCTTGAGTCTCTTGCCAAAGACATAGAGCGTTTCGACCCTAATAATACAGAGTCAAATATTGATGATTATCTGACGGAAGTTGAACGCTGTCTTTTAGATTTGTACTGCCCATCAGCATGGGAAAAGTTGAAGCTCATCTGGAAGACAACATCCAGGAGCGTCCATGTGTTCATGGAGTCCCTTTCCCCTGGAGTCCGACACCGTTATTCGACCCTCTGTGAAGCTTTAAGGGAAGAATATTCGGTATACACAGACCAGGACTCCGCAACACTCGGTGCTTTCGCTATCCAGCAAAAGAAAAGCGAAGCACCCAGGGAGTATTACCGGTGCTTGAGAACCGCTTACTTCCAAGGACGCAATGCTCCCGGTATCGAGGAGGAGCATGAAATCCCTGTTCCTCCACAACCTTCGTGAAAGTGTGCGATACAATGTTACTATGTATTGCAGAACAAAGACCCTTAGCATGCCAGAGATCCGGAAGTATGCTCAGATGGCGTGGAAAACACGTGCTCGCCCGACCAAGGGATCAGAGAGTGAGGCTAGGGTTTTACAAGTACAGACAGAAAGAAACAGCCTTGCATTGGAAGGTCAGGAAATGCCTTCAACCAGGACCCATGTTAAGAACAGGTTCAGGCAACAACATAGGTTTGGTCAGCAGGACCGGGGGGTTGGTAACGAACGGCAACCGAAGTCTGGTAAACCGGATAACTTCCGGTTGAGCAGACGCCCTGACCATCAAGCGACGCCTAAAGGTAAAACTGATGGAAAAGGGTGGAACCGACACGCAGAAGGGATTATGGGGAAAGAGATGGAGGATGCCTTACGCAAGATGGTGACAGAAGCGGTGCGTCAGGCCACCACGCCACCACAACCCTTGAAACAGGAAGCCGCCCTTCCAGTTAAACCAGACCCGAAATCCCCGTCAGCATGACTAGGCGTGGACTCCGTCTCCACGGCCACCAGAGTCTACCTGGTCGGGTGGGGAGACAAACCTGAGAAACCTCAAGAACCCCTTGGGATCTCATCAGGAGAGGCACCAAGGACTCCCTTCCTAAAATTCTTGGGCGAACTAACCCACAACAAACATGACCGTCGCCTATACTGTCCGACCGTTATAGGGGTGTGTGTTAAGGCGAACACACTCCTGGATACAGGATCAGAAATTAGCCTGATGTGTTCAACCCTGTTTGAGGAAGTATGTAGAGCCATGCTCACCCTTGGTAAACCATTTCAAGTTGAGGGTTGTGATGTAAGCATCACCAGCTGCACCCAAGAACGTTCATATATAACCAGTCGGGTGTGGTTGGATGTTTCATTCCAAGACATGACTTTGGTGCACCCCATTTACATTTGCACATTGGACACAGCGCCTTGTCGGCCAGGACCTGCTGCACAGGCTGGCCCCGCTCATTAACTGCCACCAGGGCCAACTCTGGGCCCAGGTGGAGGTGCCAAAACCTCTGGGTGCAAGCAGTAAACCACCCTTTGCGACCAACCAAGTTTCCAGCTTGGAGGGGCCCAAAGAACCTCTAGTGAAGCTCATGCCTACGACAGAGCCAGTCTCGGGGACCCCTGGTGCACGACTGCACCCAACCACCCAGGGAACTGTGCTCCGTTGTCATGACTCATTTCTTTGCTCTTTGAGAAGTACAGGTGTGAAACCTTACAACCCCATAATAGTGGAAGGTGTGCACCTGGAAAACACCTTCGTACCTGAAGTGATCTTACCACTTTGGTTGGAGAAGTCCACAATCAGCAGGGAGCTATATGACCGTTTGTGCCAAGAAAACCCACTCCTAATTGAGCCACAACGCAGCCACAGTCTGCCTTCAGCAGACTGGCCATGCCGCCTTCTGAAGGCAACCGGAATCTGCACCCTCAATGTACAGGTTGGCAAGAGGCAGCTCTCTCATGCTTTTAGTATTGTTCAACACCTGTGCCCTCCAGTTTTCATCGGGGCATACCTGCTGGTTCGGCTGGGCGCCCAGTTAGACATCTTCAACCAGGTTGTTGGGACCCGAGCCAACGCTCCCTCAAGTCCCTTCTTGGGAACCCCTGAGGTCATGCTGTCAGGACAAACTATTCCTCAGGCCTGCCAGGTCAATAGTGAGACCAATTCACTAATACCGCAGCAAACAGCAGGTGTACCGATCCGCCTGATAGTCAAAAAGGGACAGAAGCTTCAGAGCACCCATGTTTTCTTTCAACCTCTTCCCTACTTCCGGGAACTAAACCTTGTAGTCTGTGGCACACCCATGCTTGAGCAACCGCTCAACTTTTCTTTTGGTGGAGAATCCAACCCAAGTGCCTATCCAGATAACCACACGAAAACCCCTGGGGATGATCATAGACAGCTCTTTTCATAACTTCGAGCTAACCATCCCCGTCATTGGAGACCTGCCCTTATTCGTATCCGGTAGACAGGACTCTACAGACATTTTGTTCACGTTTTCGTCGGACATGATCACAGTTGAGAGAGATGAAGTTTTAACAACCAAATCCACCTATGGTGCTACCCTGGGGGCTGAAGGCAAGCTGTTGGTGTACCCACTGGCAACACACCCAGGGAAACCAGGTCAAGAAGAGCCAGGGACCCGGGAGTCATCCAGCGAGCCTTACCCTGCTTTTGAGGCTGAGGTCAACGAGCAGTTGGCGAAAGCCAACGCGCCAACCACCGAAGCGGAAAGAACAGCGCTTAAGAAGCTGTTTTATGAATATCAGTCAGTCCTCTCGAAGGACTCCCATGATTGTGGGGTCACCGACCTCCACACGGTTCGTATCCCAGCGAACCCAAATGCACCCCCTACGTTTGTGCGCCAATATAAGATCCTTCTGGCCGCTTACAAGTCTATCCAGGAGATCCTCAATAAGCTGTTGGAGAAACAGATCATTCGTGAATGCAACTCCACGTATAACGCTCCGATTTGGCCGGTGTTAAAACCGACCGGAAAATGGCGCCTGACAATCGACTACCGTTCACTGAACAAGCAGGTACCCCTCTCACGCTGGCCCATGATTCACGTGGCCCAAGAGCTGGCTAAGGTAAGAGATGCTCACTTTTTCTCCACAGTGGACGTGGCGAATGACTTCTGGACGATGAAGGTAGACCCGGCCAACCAGTATAAGTTGCCGTTTTCCTTCGGGAACCGGCAATATACCTGGAACAGGTGCCCCTTTGGGTACTCAAACTCTCCGTCTGAATTTAACATTTTCCTTCACAAGGCCACATCTGATGCCGCAGCCCGGGGAAACCTCATTTATGTTGATCACATCCTTATGAGGAGCAGGACATTTGAGGAACATCTAGCCGAACTCCGGCACGTCCTGGACCAGCTTGCCGCAGCGGGGGCTAAGCTGGCACTCGCCAAAGGCCAATGGTGCAGGACGAAAGTAGAGTACGTTGGTTTAACCGTGGGCCCAAACGGCATCGAGCCCCAAGCCAGCAGGATCCGGGCCATCCAAGACATAAAGGCTCCAATGAATGTGTCTGAACTTCGAAGTTTCTTAGGGGTCTGTAATTACTCCCGCCAGTTTATTGAAGACTATGCGGAGATGGCCAGACCCCTCACAGAATTCCTTTCACTTGGGTAGAACCCCAAGAGCATGCTTCCCAGCTCTTGAAGCAGAAACTTGGTTCTGCTCCTTGCCTGGCCTACCCAGATAAGGACAAGGAGTTTCGCCTTGAAGCGGGTTTCTCTTCCCGGTGTCTGAGCGCTGCATTGAAGCAGAAATATGACCGAGACATGCAAGATGTTGCATATGCAAGCCGACCTTTGAGTAACATAGAGTTTAGGTTCTCAGACTGTGAGAGGGCTCTGCTCTCTACAGTCTGGGCAGTTGAACATTTCCGCAGTTACATTGGGGGGCAGAAAGTAATTATTGAAACGTGCCATCAACCGGTCACTTTCCTGAACAGCGAACGATTGAGAGAAGGAAGAGTGTCCAACAGTCGCATCTCAAGGTTATAATGTTGAGGTGAGGTACCGTCAGAATAATAAAATGGTGTTGGGGCAGGGGTTAGCAGAATGCCAGCACTATGAATGCGACACCATAGCGACCACCATTGACACACTTGCCACCCCTCCAGTTTTCTTCGTCAAGTCACCACTACTTCGATGAAAACGTATGCGAAGGGCTTCCCCAAGCCCCCCCTTGACGGGTGCGCCTTCCTTCATGAAGGGCCACCCAAAAGCTTTTGGGGCCATGATCGGGGTTGGACACCCACCCACACCACCCAAAAAAAACCCACTACCAAAGGGGGCCGAAAACAAGTCAGTATACAGAGATCGCAGCAGTACTCATCACGCTCCAGCAGGCTACAGCCGGGACATCAAACAACTGGTGATCTGCTCCGACTAAACTATGCCCCGGCACAGTTTCATCTCCCACCTCCTGGTGTGGAAAAGAGAATGGAATGAAGAACCCAGGAATAAAGAGGTAAAAAAATTTCAGAACTCTTCCTGCCATGTGACCATCTCACCACGGAACAGGGTTTTGGTAGTGTACTGAAAAAAGGGGGAGGGTTATTCCCGAACATTGGGCCCAGACAAGGATGGAAAAATGATGAGGCAGACCGCCTAGCCCGATTGGGAGCTGAAAGTGAAACCCCTTTTGGGGTTTTCCCAAAAAGAATTGCTTTCCTCCCTCCGGGAACCCATGCGGTCTGTGCCATCACTCGGCGACAGACGAGTGAGAGGTGTGAAGACCCCCAAAGCTCTGGGGAGACTCTCAACCTTGGACATAAAACCCAAGGATACTGACTTGGCGAAACCATGCAGGACCAAAGACCCTGAACCCCCCAAAACCCATCAGAGAGCTAGTGGTTAGTGGTCGCCCGGTTGAAAAGCGTCGCCATTGGCAACGGATGAGACCAAAGAACTGCGGACCCTCTGACATAACCTGTCACATCTGAAGTTGGAGAAAGGTTTGTTAGTCTACACCCACAACGGGCGCGGGACGCCTCGATGGGTGGTCCCCAACTAACCATAGGGGGTCATGTTAGCCTACGCTCATGACTCTCCTGTAGGGGTCACAGGGGTTTTTAAAAGCAACACTTCATACCCCTGCAACAGGTGGCCCCATACGGGCCTTTTCGATGGCTCACGACACCCAAGTCTCCAAAAACCCAAGGATGTTTGCCTGCTGTCATTTCCCCAACCATCCCAGCCACTTGGTCGGGCCCCCACTTCAAGGGGGGGGGTTTACATTCCCTTGGTCCCACCTGCAAAAGGGCCGGGGTTGGACCAGTCCCAAAAAATCAACCAGAGGTAATAAATACCTCCTAACAGTGATGTGCAGTTTCACTAAGTGAGTTGATTTGCTTACCTGCCCAAACGACACAGCCGTAACCACGGCTTTTTCTTTTGCTTGAACCATGTTTTTCAGTCAGTGGGGTCTTCCCTGTCCATCGACTCAGACAGAGGAACACATTTCACCTCAAGCGTCATGACAGCTTTTTTTTGACATTCTGGGAGTGGAAGTCAAATTTTCACATTCCATACCACCCAAAAAATGATCCCCCTTTACCATAGTGGCCATGCTAAAGAAGTATGTTGGGAGCAATGGAAAAAAACTGGGACATTAAAACTCCCTTTGATCCTGATGGCCATCCGGTTCCACCCCCCCAACGCTCCACAGGGGAAACCCCCCTTTGAGATAATGACTGGAAAAGGCAAATGACCCTCCCACTCCATCTGCTGTACCATCCAGAAGATGTGAGTGTGACAAATGCCTACAAAGAACATCAATATGTCGCATACTTGAAGGAGCACCTCAAAATCCACCTTCGCTTGGGCACAAAAAACCGGGGAAGCCAGTGTAGAGGGCGCAAAAGCATATTATGACTGGAAAAAAAGGGGCCCACCGTGAATACGAAGTGGACGACAAAGGTTTTTTTTTTTCGAATTTGCTAAAAAAAACCCCGGGCCTTCCCCAGAAAATTCCTCCCAAGCTGGGCAGGGGGCCCTTTTTCAAAATTGGGGAAAACTCTCACCAGTGGCCCCCAAAGGATAAGAATCTCAAAATCCAAACAGGCCCCGGTGTAAAAATGGGTTCATGCAAACCCAAGATCAAACCCTACAACAAAATTCTCCTCCACAGGAACAGGATTCCCCTCCGGACAGGAGGAAGGAGAGATTAGTGCATAGGGCAAGCCAGATAGGTGCATGTTTAAAATAAACCACACTAACATACACTAATCACTAACAACTTTCTGCAACAGAAACAGTTAAAATATAATTACCTTCTAGGACACAGTGTTAAACTGTAAGTTGGCACGATACCTTTCCATTAACACTCTGCATGCACAGCACACTCTCACAGAAGTGATTAGCAATGATTTAATGGACACACACGTTGCCAGAGATTTCATGCAAAATCTTATTAAGAGAGGTTTGTTCATCTGTTGACAGTCCCACTGAGGCACAGATACCTACTTGCCTAGTTCTGCTAAACTTAGTAGAGAAAATCCTAAGTCCACCACAGCAGACACCTTGCAACCTTCACAAACACACCTGGCTTATAGCCTAAGTACTGCAATTCAATTGTTTTTTCTCTCTCTCTTTTCGCATCTAGATAGTTTAGAGACAGGAGTTATGTTAAACCCCTTCATCATTTGAAAGCGCTAATGTTGTGCTAAAACCTGTTTTAAACGTTGGTTTTTGTTAAGATAACACACTGTATATTCGTTTACAAACCAGGATTGACTCCCTCACATTTATTTCCCCATGGTTCATAGCGCCACCTATGCCAATGACACAGGCTAAGTCCCATGCCTGACTGGAATTGGATGACTAAGCTATGACCCCATCATTTGGTTATCTTATTTTTGTTTTTTGTTTTTTTGGGTTTCCTTTTATTGTTGTTTCACTTAGTCTCAGGGTTAATTCAGTTTCAATTCAATTCAGTTTATTTATATAGCGCCAATTCACAACACATGTTGTGTTGAACATCCTCTGACATACCATTGAACAGTGCAGTCAGACAGAAAAAATTTTTATCCAATTTGAATAAATAACTGAATCTAAGGAAACCCAGCAGATTGCATCCAGTCAGTGACTTGCAGCATTCCCTCCTCCCAGATGAGCATGTAGAGACAGTGGACAGTCACTGGCGTTGACTTTGCAGCAATCCCTCATACTGAGCATGCATGTAGCGACAGCAGAGAGGAAAAACTCCCTTTTAACAGAAGAAAGAAACCTCCAGCAGAACCAGGCTCAGTGTGAGCGGCCATCTGCCACGACTGACTGGGGGTTTGAGAGAACAGAGCAGAGACACAAAGAGAACAAAGAAGCACTGATCCAGGAGTACTTTCTATGGGAAGGAAAAGGTAAATGTTAATGGATTTAGCTCCTTTAGTCGTTTCACCTAGAAAGAAAGAACGGATAAACTCTGAGCCAGTTTTCAAGGTTGGAGTCTGAAAGAGAGCACATAGAGTTAGTCACAGCAAAAGCTCAGTCAATTGCCATGTCTAGGAGAGAGAAAGGGTTAAACACTGAAAGACAAGGCCATGTGGATCATCGTTAGAGGGTGAGCATTAAGTTGTTGCCAGCAGAAGCTTGGACGATGCCCTTCTCCAGAAAGGTGTAACAGGTAGACACAGTCAGGCCAGGCGTAGCTTCTAGGAAGAGAAAAGAGAGAGAACAAGGTTAAAAGCTGAAATAACAGCAAATAATGCAAAATTGTTGTGTGAGAATGTAGCGAAGAGGGTGAGAGTGGTCATTATTTCCTCCAGCAGCCTAAGCCTATAGCAGCATAACTACAGAGATAGCTTAGGATAACTTAAGCCACTTTAACTATAAGCTTTATCAAAAAGGAAAGTTTTAAGCCTAGCCTTAGAAGTAGACAGTTTGTCCATCTAGAGCCCACTGATGGCCATTGTTATACTAAAAACCACAACGATTGGGATACCTCTCTCTTTCAGATTGAGTATAACTATTGGAAAAGAGAGGGGGTCATACAGGTAGCAGAAATGGAGGGTGTGTTTGCACCTCAACCATAACTGAGCCGGTTTAGGCTAATCCTGACTCCCCCTTACTCCATCCAACAGGGAGGAAAGAAGACGGAGTCAAAAATAAGGAAGATAGCTCAGGATAACCTAAGCCACTCTAACTATAAGCTTTATCAAAAAGGAAAGTTTTTTAGCCTAGCCTTAAAAGTAGACAGGGTGTCTGCCTCACGGACTAAAACTGGGAGCTGGTTCCACAGGAGGGGATCCTGATAACTAAAGGATCTGCCTCCCATTCTACTTCTAGAGACTCTAGGAACCACCAGTAAACCTGCAGTCTGAGAACGAAGTGCTAGGAACGTATGGAACAATCAGATCTCTGATGTATGATGGAGCTAGATCATTAAGGGCTTTATATGTGAGAAGGAGAATTTTAAATTCTATTCTGGATTTAACAGGGAGCCAATGAAGGGAAGCTAAAGTAGGGGAAATATGATCTCTCTTTTTAATTTTCATCAGAACTCTTGCTGCAGCATTTTGAATCAGCTGAAGGGTTTTAACTGCATTTTGTGGACATCCTGATAGTAAAGAATTACAATAGTCCAGCCTTGAAGTAACAAATGCATGGACTAGGTTTTCAGCGTCACTTCTGGACAGGATATTTCTAATTTTGGCAATGTTCCGGAGATGAAAGAAGGAAATCCTAGAAATCTGTTTAATATGGGATTTAAATGACATGTCGTGGTCAAAAATAACACCAAGGTTTTTTACTTTATTACCGGAGGTCAATTTAATGCCATCCAGGTTAAGTGATTGACTAAGCAGTTTCTTTTTTAAAGACTCCGGTCCAAAGATGACAACTTCTGTCTTGTCTGAATTTAGAAGCAGAAAATTTAAGGTCATCCAAGTTTTTATGTCTTCAAGACATGCTTGTAGTCTATCTAACTGGTTGGGCTCATCAGGATTTATGGATAAGTAAAGCTGAGTATCATCAGCGTAACAGTGAACATTTATTCTATGCTGCCTGATAATTTGACCTATTGGAAGCATATACTGTATATAGTAAAGAGAATTGTTCCAAGTACTGAACCCTGTGGTACACCACAATTAACCCTGGAGTTTAAAGATGATTTATCATTTACATGAACAAACTGGAATCTGTCAGACAAATAAGATTTAAACCAGCCTAGTGCTGTTCCCCTGATCCCTACAGCATGTTCCAGCCTTTCTAAGAGAATATTGTGATCGACTGTATCAAAGGCAGCACTGAGATCTAAGAGGACAAGTACAGACAGAAGTCCATTATCTGAGGCTAGAAGAATATCATTAGTGACTTTCAGCAGAGCTGTTTCAGTGCAATGATGAGCTCGGAAGCCTGACTGAAACTTTTCAAACAGGTCATTGCTGTGTAAGTGCTCACACATTTGATTAGCAACTATTTTCTCAAGAATTTTAGATAAGAATGGAAGATTGAATATAGGTCTGTCATTTCTTAAGTCATCTCGATCAAGTGAAGGTTCCTTAAGCAAAGGTTTAATTACAGCTACCTTAAAAGCTTGTGGTACATATCCATTTACTAAGGATAAATTAATCATACCTAAATTGGGGATGGTAATCAGAGGAAACACTTCCTTAAATAATTTGGTTGGGATTGGGTCTAACATACAAATTGAAGTTTTAGATGAAGCTAATATTTCTGATAACTCAGGAAGCTCCACAGGATCAAAGCAGTCCAAACACAGATCAGGTTCTACAGTTACTTCCAATGTTGTCTCACTTGCTGAGGATGAAGTAATCATCTTCGGGAGTATATCAAAGATTTTTCTTTTAATAGAATCAATTTTATTTAAAAAGAATCCCATTAAGTCATTACTGCTGAGAGCTAAGGGAATGGATGGCTCAACAGAGCTATGACTCTGTGTAAGTTTAGCAACTGTACTAAAGAGAAACCTAGGATTATTCTTGTTCTCTTCTATTAATGATGAAAAATAAGCTGTTCTGGCTTGGCGAAGTGTCTTTTTATACAACAGTAGGCTATTTTTCCAGATTAAGTAGGAATCTTCAAGGTGTGTAGAGCGCCATTTTCTCTCCAATTTTCTAACATTGTGCTTTAAAGTACGCAGCTCTGAATTAAACCAGGGAGCTAGCCTCCTATGAATAATTACCTTCTTTTTCAAGGGGGCTGCATTGTCTAATGCACCACGCAATGATGAAGTAACACTATGAACAAGAGAATCAATTGATGAAGGGGAAGAAACAAAATTATTGCCCTCCACTGTGTTTTTCTGTGATAATGAGGTAATCAAAAGTGGAACAGATTCTTTAAAGGTTGTTACAGCATTTTCTGATAATGATCTACTATAATGAAATTCTTTTTCAGGTGTGGAGAACTCAGTTAAATTAAACTCAAAGGTTATTAAAAAATGGTCAAACAGGACAGGGTTATGAGAAAATATTGTTATGTCTTTACACTCAATGCCATATGTCAGCACAAGGTCCAGAGAATGAAGACAAAGGTGGGTAGGTTTGTTAATGTTTTGAGCAAAGCCAATTGAGTCTAAGATAGCTTTAAAGGCTATATTTAGGCTATCACTTTATGTGTCAACATGAATGTTAAAATCGCCCACTATAATAACCTTATCTGTATTTAACACTAAATCAGATAAAAGGTCTGAAAACTGATCTAAAAATTGAGAGTAAGGGCCTGGTGGATGGTACAAAACAACAAACAGAAGTGGTTTCAGTGCTTTGCAATTTGGATGAGGAAAACTGAGGATTAAATATTCAAAAGAGTTGTAGCTCTTGATTGGTCTGGGACTAGTCAATAAATTGGACTGGAAGATGGTTGCTACTCCTCCTCCTCGCCCAGTATTTCAAGGAATGTGAAAATTTAAATAATTAGTAGGAGTTGACTCCTTTATAGTAACATAATCCTCTTGCTGCAGCCAGGTTTCTGTGAGACAAAATAAATCAATCTGATTGTCACAAACCAGGTCAAATCAGGTTACCAAAGCTAATGACCAAAGAATGTGATGATGATGTGAATGTATTGTTTTTGTATTTTCTCATTGAATGACATAAACAGGTATGAGTTAGTCAGAGTTTAGTCCTGCACAGGCTAACCTCTGTCCTGCCCAATCATAGGCTTTTGAAGAACGAACTAAGTTGTGAACCTCCATTCCTGCCAACAGGAACACAGAGACAGTTTTGCTGTTTGTTTTTCCTTCGCCACGGATCACTGATTTTTCAGCTAAGGGCAGAATGGTCCCAGTAGCTTCAAAGACTGCGATTTATCTCACCCTTTGAACCTAGGGGGGGATTTTGGACCATTTGTTCGCTACTATACCTCCCAGTGTCATCTGCTACTATATACCCCAGTATGGTCTGCTACCACAACTCCCAGCAGGTATTGCAGCTGATAGGAAGGGGCATTGCAGCTCTGATATCACGGTGGGCTTTATAAGAACATAGGAGGCGCCCCACCTTTGCTTTTCTCCCGCTGGAAACCGAGACCGGTTACCACGCAATGGAGGCACGCATCCTTCTGGAGAAGAAACTCACACATGGGTTTTCATTAATTCTCCCCACTGGCCAAAACTCATGAGAAACTCAACGAGTTAAGCTTGCAAGTATAGGAAGACTTGCAAGTTTTACTTTACCGATCGAAGACGTGGATTTAACACGTAACCTCAGAAAAACCCACGGAGGTTTTCCAAGGAGACGAAATTTTCCTTTTTGTTTTTGTTCAAGTCGACTGCTGACATTCCGTCATATTTTTCCACTTTTGCCAAAGGAGGAAGGCCGGCCGTTTTTGAGTTTGTTACGGATGCGTAACAAACTCCCCCCTCTCCCCTGCTCCAGAGAAGACGACACCAAGTAATCCCGTTTTGTTTTTATTTTTATTAGAAATAGCTTGGGCAGGATAGAGTAGGATTTTAGAGCGATTTTGAATCACCACTTATAGTCCAATGTGTTCTAAGTTGTATGTACATGCAATGTCTTATTGAAACTTTGATTGCTGTTGGACTCTGAAAGCCGCTGCGCTTTGAAGCTGTGCGTGTCTCACTGTGTTTGAACACCTGAGTGCAGACTCAGGTGAACTTAAAGTTGGACTGCTAGAACCTCATGGTGGAATACTCACTATTCCTTTGTTCCACTGGTTGCCGCCTAAAAGTTTTATGACCCTTTGTGTTTCATTGAGCTCCAACTTTGGGGGTTTTATGACTGCAGCCTGGTGGAGGCCGCTCCCAAAGCTTTGCTCAGTACTGTATTTTCTCTTGTTTTTGCCATAACTGCTGGTTTGACTTTCATACACACTCAATGCTGTTTCATCTGGTTTAGTTAGTTATTTTACCCCTTTTGTGTAGAATTTTTGCATGCTTGATTAGGTGAAGATTATTGAATCAGAATAGCGAGGTGTATCAGGGCTGTTGATTTAATAAATATTCACGTAGATAAAGAGAAAGCGTTTGGTTTATTTTGAGCAAGAGTGATTTGTCTGTCAGAATAAGGTCAAAGTTCCCGCACCTTCTGTGAAGCGGTTGATTAAACAGTGACATCTAGTAATAGTTAGCAAATATTACTGAGAATTTACTAATTGTAATTATCAAGGGCTTTGAGCCATAATTACAACACCAGAAGACATCTCTGATTTCGATTCGTAAGTAATGATTTTTTGGTTAAGAAATTAATTTTTTTTCAAATTATGATTTTAAATTATAATTCTTGATAAATATTAATTAACCAATAATCATAATTCTTACATAGCCAAACTAAATCTATAATTGCACATCATCCTCTGACAACCATATAATGCTAACAATCCCAGACAGTTTATTTTCCTCCACCTTTTGGATATGAATTTGAGGTAAAGGCAGAGAGCACAACCGAGTCTTCCTCACTACACCTGCACATATCTCAGAAATCATACCGAACACAATAAAGCAAAGAATTAATTTGTGCACACACCTTTATGAGCCATTAACAATGTTAATTATAGCAATGACATTGTTAATTCGAATGATTTATACAAATTAGTTCAAAATTAAACAGATAGTTAGATATAAAAAAGCAACACTAACAACACGAAGATGCTAAATTACGCTTTTCTATTCAGCACAAACTCTATTTAGATTATTAATAGCAAAAATTAAAGGATTTACACTGAAACCAGTTCATCTTTACAAAATTGTTTACAGTTGCAGGATTTATGCACTGCATTATAATTTGCTCTTTAGATCTTTTTCAAGACATACATTTATTCCCACACCATATGTGGCAGCATATCATAAAAACCTTAAAATATATTACACCTTTTGAAATGAAAAAAGCTGTTTCTTTAAACACAATTTTTCAAAAACTGAAAGAGAAAACAATTAGCCCATCGTATACTTAGGGGTTTAGGATAGTTGGCCTCCCTGGTTAAGGGCAGGACCCTCATATGGAGTTACAAAACCATCTGAAGAAGCCAGATGGCGAGCATGGAACAGGGAAAGGAGACACTTTCTGCTTAGTTCTGCATGCAAACAACAATCATAACTGATGGTAAGTGTGTCTGCCAGAGCAATATATTAACCAGTACATGTCACGCTTGGTTGGTTTATCTATGTAATTCTGTTTCTTATTCTCGAAACAATGATTTGCTAAACAAAACGGACATAATAAACAGAATAAATCAATTATTTTGAATGCTTATGATAGTGTTTTGAGTCCCATATCAATATGCCTTACATTTAATGCTCTTGCTCAGAACTTGACATGCGTGACCTCAGCTGTCCCTTATCTTACAAGCCCTCAGGCAGTGTCTCAATAATAATGATCTGTCTATCATGTATGACTGGACACAGTAGAAGGTTGAGAATGTTTGGAGATTTAATGGTACAGCGTTACTTTAAATTTATCAACAAAACCAAGTTAACCTTTACAGACTCCACTCAGGAAATAAATACAACAGATTATCAAACTTTATCTACATTTTTACAAGATAACTTTGACATTACGAGACTATAATCATTGCCTTGGAAAAATGCTGGAAAATATCTGTGCTACTACGTTACAGAAAAAAACAAAGCAAATAAGAAAAGAAACAACAGACAGAAAATTAACCTAAAATCTATTCCTTGTCAAGCGCAACTTGCAACAGAAACAACACAGCCACCAGTCTTTTTTAAACACTATATCTTTGTCGGGAAAATCATTCTTAATCAATGACTTCATTTCTAAGAATAATTGATATTATGTTTTTGACAGAAACATGGTTAGATGAAAATAGTGAGATGCCTACACTCACAGAGTCAACGTCTCCCATTTACAGTTTTCTAAGTGAGAGCAGTGAGCATAAAAGAGGGAGAGGGGTGGCTACTTTGTTTCATGATTCGCTGATGTGTTAAAAGATGGTCTTGGGTAATTTTGACTCATTTGAACATCTGGCTGTCCAGGCAAATAGTCCTGCTTGTACCATGCTTATGAATGTTTAGAGGCCTCCGAAATCCAGAAAAAACCTTTTCAATGATTTCAATAAGCTTCTACCTGTGATATGTGTTAATTCCGATCTTGAAGTCTTATTGTGTGAGACTTCAACATTCATGTGGAAAACCCCAAAGATAGGACAAAAGAAATATGTGATACACTTAAGAACTTGGTTTTACCTAACATTTTACACAGCCAGTAGACAAAAGGGGACATACTTTGGACTCGACCATCAGTAAGGGTCTGAACATTTCCAAGGTCATTGTAGATGATGTTCCCCTTTCTGACCACTTTTCTGTTATTTTTGAAAGCATAATTTCAGTTGACTCAAGTAGCCAAAGAGATATTGTAAGAAAACGCTTTATTCAGGGCAGTGCTTCTGAAACCTTTAACAAAATTTAATCTTCTACTATATCCTGTAACTCAGTGAATGAGCTGGTAGATAACTTTCATTTTCACATTTTAGACATCACTGATTCCATTGCTCCAATAGAGGTGAAGGTTATCTCTGATAAAAAAAATGGAAAGTGGAAAATGCTTTAACGGTAAGAAGTGGACAAAAAGAAGCGTTGAAATGCCAAATGGAGGTGGTCTAAAACTGGACTCCTGGTTCACTATGACATCTATAAAGACAGACTTCACAAATGCAACTTACAACTGAAGAAGCAAGGAATCTTTCTTTTTTGAAATCATCAATGAAAAGATTAATAATTCTTATACCTTATTTGCCACGTTTAACAGGTTAACAAACCCTCCTGTCTCTAGGATTTAAACTCCACTCTACCAGGGCCTGCAATGAATTTGCTAACTTTTTTACTGAGAAAATTCTGAAGATTAGTGAAGTAGTCTGTACATCAATATCAAGTCCAGCACCAAAGATGTGTCCAATCAGAGCAAATTGGACAAAATAACACTATTCTGCCAAATCAACTACAAAAGCTTAAAAGAAATTTCACCCACAGCTTTTTAAAAAAAAGGTTTGCTTGTTATACCACCTGATTTCATTTAAATAATAAACTCATCCATGTTGTCAGGTATTTTCCCCAAGGCCCCTAAAAACAGCAATTATTGAACCACTGTTGAAAAAGAAAAATGTGGGCAAGTTGCTATTGCAAAATTACAGGCCCAATTCAAATCTCCCATTTGTCATCAAGGTTCTTTAAAAAGAACTGTATTTCAAAGGTTACACACTTTCTTAACAATGACCAGCCGCTTTGACGTCTTCCAGTTGGGTTTCTGTGCTCACTACAGTACCGAAACTGCCCTTGCCAAGGTGTTCAATGACATACGCATAAATGCAGACTGTGGGGGAACCACAGTCCTGGCATTATTGGACCTCAGCACAACATTCGACACTGTTGATCATGGTATACTACTGGAGGGACTGGAGAACTGGGTCAGTTCTGTACCAGTCATTCTGGTACAGCACTTGGCTACTTTGAGTCTTACTTGAAAGACAGGGACTTTTTTGTGTCAATAAGTGAGCTTACATCAGAGTTGACAAAAATCACATGTGGGGTTCCCCAAGGTTCCATCTTGGGGCCCCTCCTTTTTTAATATCTACATGCTCCAATTTTTAGCTTGAAATGTAACAAACAACAAGATTAGTTAACATAACTATGCAGATGACACACTACAATGTCACCAAGTGACTATGAACCTATTTAAGCATTGTGTAGATGCATAGAACAAATCAATGTGTGGATGTAGCATAATTTCCTCCATGTGAATAAAAACAAAACTGAAAAAATAATTCTTAAACCCATCGAGGAGCAATCAAAAGTCAGCACACAGCTTCAGTTTTTACTGCTGAAGTCAGCCTTCTATCACCTGAAGAACATTTTCAGGATTAAAGGTCTACTGTCCGGGTGCAGTGCAGTTGGTGCAGGGGTTTAAGCATGCAGCCCAAATATTGAGGCTTTAGTCTTTGACGCAGCAGTCCTGGGTTTGAGTTCTAGCCCCGGCTACAATTTGCTACATCTCTGCATGTGTTTATCTTTAGTCGAATTGATTAGTGCAACAATGTCTTCCAAGGTGTGCCTAAAAAATCAATTAGACACCAGCATCTGATCCAGAACGCTGGTGTCTGTGTCCTCACTAAACCTAAGAAAGTAGAACACATCACCCCATGTCTAATGTCCTTACACTGGCCCTCTGTATCTCAAAGAATACACTTTAAAATACTTCTGTTAGTTTATAAATCATTGAATACCTTAGCATCAAAAATCATCAAAGATTTGCTGTATCAACCTTCCAGACTACTCAGATCTTCTGGTTCAAGTCTACTCTGCATCCGAACCAAACATGGAGAATCAGCATTTAGTTCTTATGCTCCACTCCACAGTTTTTAAATTTTGCGAGAATCTACTGTTCTCTTATCCTACCTGCCCAAGTCTGATTCATGCCAGTTGTTTGCCTATGTTCCACATCCTGTTCTTCTCGTGCTGCTCTGTAAGTTTGCTATTTATATCATTAAAATCCTTTAAATCTCTGTGTTGCTCCCACCCTTATGTTTGCCGACCAATCAAGCACGGCAACACCACAGTCATTGAATCACCTTTTAGTGCCTTTGGCAGTGTGGGCAGGTGCCAAGTCCTGCTGGAGAATGAAATCAGCATCTCAATAAAGCTTGTCAACAGAAGAAAGCGTGAAATGCTCTTGAATTTCCTGTTACATGGCTTACTTGGCTGTGAAATATAGAAAACACAGTGGACCAACACCAGCAGATGACATGGCACCCCAGAAATTTCTATGACTGGAAACTTCACACTGTACTTCAAGCAACATAGATTCTGGGCCTCTCCACTCTTCCTCTGACTCTGGGACCTTGATTTCCAAACGAAAGGCAAACTTTACTTTCATCTGAAAACAGAGCAATGGACCCCAGAGCAACAGTCCGGTTATTTTTCTTCTCAGTCCCGGTAAGTGCTTCTGATGTTGTCTCTGGTTCAGAAGTGGCTTGACTCAAGGAATGCAACATTGTTAGCCCATGTCTATTATTTGGCTGTGCGTGGTGGGTCTTGATGCGCTGACTCTAGTCTCAGCCCATTACTTGTGAAGCTCCCCTTGTCATGATTTGTGGGATGTTAGCATGACCAAAGTGCAAGCAGGGACACGGGAGCAGTTTTGATTTTAAAACTGCATACTTTTTATCACTTATTTTTTTGTCAGATTCTATAAATTGCAAAAAGCCAGAAGGTAAAGCAGTGAACGTTTTTTTTTTTTTTTCCAACGAAGAGTAGAAACTCACAGCTTCAACAGCACAGAAGAGGATGGGGGAGGGGTGGCTGTTAGAGAGCAGAGAGTTGCAGAGCTGAATAATGTGGCAGGCTGCTGCTGCAGAATCAGGAACAGTCAGCTTTCTGCAAGAAACGTCACTTTGGTCTGATAGTTTCATACACTCCAAAGGCTAAAGATGTGCCATGGCAAAGTCAATTCACCAAGGTATCCAAACACTTGCAATTCTATAGCAGCCTAAGGCACAGGAGACGATTCTACAATGTTATTTTCTGTGGGTTTAAAACAGCAAGGGCTTTGTGATGTTTGAAATTATTATTTTCTGAAGGTATCAACAAGAACACACGCGGTATCCCATAGTGTCTCTAAAAACACAAGAAAAAAATAAATCATTATGCTGACTGTCAAGTTCTCCACCAACACAAACCCAAACATTGTTCATGATGATTGCTGTAAAAAGAACTCTCTAGGGGTTGCCAGCTTCTGATACCCCACATGCAAAACCAAGAAAATCCATAAAGCTGATTTGGAGAAGAGACACTTGTCTCATGTTGCATCCTGCTCTTGATGCTTCTCTTCTTCACACACTAATAAACAGTTAAATAAAGTCTCCCAACACAAGATTGCATTTCCCAAAAGAAAGGCTATTAACCATGAATAAGCTGTTGAGGAGTAATAGCACAAGGGCAGCACAGAGACTCTTTGGATTATAGAAAGGTACATTTTGAAGTAGTCCTTCAGATCATCAGTAAAACATTTCAATTCAGAACAAAACTGAAAGGTATAGTCAATTGCAGAAACATTATTAATATTCTGCACTTTAAAATAAAAGCTCCGACAATCACTTTTAATGCCTAAGGAGCTGCCAAAGGGGTAGAAATTAGGGGCTTAATGATACATTTTGGTCATGACATTAAGAGAGATAGGTGATATTGGGTTTACAGGAAAAAAAAAAAGATTTTACTTTTTCCTTCTGGAAAACTAAGAACCCCATTTTTTCACAAATAGAATAAATATTTCACAAATAAACTGTGTGTTAAAGAATCTGTAATCATGTGCCAAATAAAGTTTGAACTACTCCATATATTCAGATCTTTAGAGGCAGGACAGTGAGGATCTAGATGCAGAAAAATCACAGAAATTCTGAGGGAGCAAGTTAAACAGGATCAACGGGTGTTGAGGCCAAGTGTGACAGGGAGGCATAAGGCATTACTGAGCAAAGAACAGAAATTTATTGTGCATCAGTTTTTGCTCAGAAACCGTATATTTCTGGGTTCCAAAATTTCAAAACATAAGTGAAATATTCTGAGAGAAAACTAAAATTCTGACTTTAAAAGCAGAGGTTTCTCACAGTCTCAATCTCAAAATCCAAAATGGGTGATGGTTGTTAACAGCATTGTATACACTGTAAAAAGATGTTTATTTGCACTTTTGATCATTTGCATCTCAATAAATTAGCCTCTCACAGAACAACAGCCTCTGCTACCAAACATGTTCTCTGGTGTTTTTCAAAATGTATCAAATGCAGAGAAATAGTGTTAGCAGCTTGTACTGGTTACTATACATAACTTGGTGGCTGAGCACAGTAATTAGAAACTCACAGTAAAGTTGTGACAAGCAACTGCAACACAATCAAGGCTGGTTCTAAGCTTAGTTTTTCTGTCATTGTTGATTTCCATCATTTGCTCCATTTATATCGAAATAAGTCTGCCACTGGACAAAATAATAACATTGTATCCCAGTTTTAAAGTATTGGAAAGGATCAGATGCTCAAGATGAAACTTTTAACTGTCCCTCCTAAATCTAAATATATTTCACAAAAGTAATCTCATTGTTTGTCACATTCTTACTGTTAACAGTAGGATAACAAAGTTTTGAATTACAGTGCCTTGCAAAAATATTCACCCTATTTGGCACAACCTGGTATTAAAATGGATTGTTTGAGAATGTGCGCCATTTTAATTACAGAACATGCAGGACTATTTTGTGCAGATCCATTATATAAAACAGGATAAAAAAACATTTAAATTACAGGTTAAAATGTAACAAAACATGTAAGTAAAATAGGTCTATATTGATGGTAAAGAACAGGGCTGCTCCAAATGTTAATTGGTAAGAAATTTTCCCTCTTTGTCAGGTTATTTGTTCAACCCATAATCTCACCTAAAGTCACCAAAATGGCATCAGTCGGCTCTGAACACAGGTTAACTAAGTTATGACATTATTTCAAGATTACTTACCTTGGAACACACAATACAGTTTCTTAAACATTACAGAAAAACCATGAAGGTAATTTTGGGGCAAAATTATTTGTGCATTGTAGCTGTAAATTTGAAGTCAAAGAGAAAAATATTATAGGGGTGTGGTCATTGTTTTTTGTCTTTTACAAAAACAAAACAACAGTTACACCTCTTCAGTTTCTTTAGTACAAGTGGACAAATTGTACTCTTTGAGTTACACATCAAAAACTTACATTCACAGTTTTGCTTCAATTGTTCTGAAACATTTATTCATTCATCTTCTATACCGCTATTCCATAGTGGGTCACAGGGGAGCTGGTGCCTATCTCCAGCAGTCTACGGGTGAGAGGCAGGGTACACCCTGGATAGGTCGCCAATCCATCGCAGGGCAACACAGAGACACAGGAAAAACAACCATGCACTCACTCATTCACACCTAAGGGCAATTTAGAGAGACCAATTAACCTAAGATTCATGTTTTTGGACTGTGGGAGGAAGCCGGAGTACCCGGTGAGAACCCACGCATGCACTGGGGAGTACCTGGGACCTTCTTGCTGCAAGGCAGAAGTGTTACCAACTGCGCCACCATGCAGCCGAGACAAATGGTGACAAATGGTGACAAATGTTCCGAGACAAATGGTGCAAAATAAATTCACGCACCTGTATTAACATCTTCTCACAAACACTGTACAAATCGGCTGCTTTGAGTCACAAATGCTGCTTTATAAATTACACCTTCTTTTTGCTTTCACTTTTGCCCCAATTGTACCGCTGATGGTGGAGGAAAACAATCTGTGTCTTGTGGGTAATTTGTATGGCCATACAGCAGAGGGCGCTGTTTGGAAATCCAAACACAGCCCTGTTGAGGACCATGGAGACTCAGGGGCTGCGTCCTTCGCAGGCTGCATTTGTAGGCTTATGACATGATTTATCGCGGGTCGAAGCAGATTGTTCAAATGAAAATAGCCATGGCGGAGAAAACTAGTGATGGCGAGATGAAGCCTCTTGAAGCACTGAGGGTTTCCATCCAACTCTCTCGACTCTTGAGCCGAAGCATCAACATTTGCTTTAAGTGGACAATAAATGTAAAATAGGCAGAATGATTATAATGAAGTGAATTTTGTTTCTATTTGTTCTGGTTTTGCACAGTTAAAACATAATTTTGTCTTTGTGCTTGTATTTTGCAGTAAAACAAAGGCTCCAGACCTCAGTCACAGTTGTCAAAATTATTTCCTTCCTGATCTTGCCATAGATTAGGTGAAGTGCATCAATTCCTCTTGCAGTAGAACACTCACATGGCATGATGATGCCACCCTTGCACTTCACAGTTGGGACAGTGCAGGCTTCCCCCTTCTTTGACCAAATGTAAAGATGGTAATAAATGAATAATTATTTTTCTCCTTTTTTGTTTTCTTGATTCTTTTTCTGCTTAGACATTTTTCACAAGTTTTCCACCTCTTTAAACCCAAATTACATTTAAATATTTTCTTACGTGTCTTTGCATCACACAAGAATAACACCATTGTGATCAGCTGATGCTGTCTTTTTTGTTTATTGTCACTTGCCTTTCCTTCATTTGGGCCAACTACTATTCCATCCGGAGTGGCACAGAGCGGTGGAGGATCTGGGTGGATGACAACAACACCAGGAGAAGCTTCTACATTAAAGATGCCTTGATAGCAGCAAACAAGCGGTGCCACTCCACTAGGAGCCAGTCCACCTCGTGGGCTGCCATAACTGAGGTGCCACTGGAGGCCATTTGTGAAGCAGCTTCCTGGATGGCGCCAAGCACCTTTGCCAGGTTCTACAGGGTGAACGTGGCCACGCCCCATCCCTTACAGGGCGTCCTTGAGCAACCACCTTCTGCGTCCCGGTGAGGTGGGTGCTGCTGCTGTGGTTGCCGTGTTCCTGTGGGTTTTATTTTTTGTCTTCTGGACCTTGTTGGTATAAGCCACTGGCGGTCAGTAGGGTGAAATTTAACAAAATTACGCCTGTAACTACGGTTCTATGAATCCCGGATAACTGCCAGAGTACTCGGTCCCTCGGTCTCCGTGTGCTTGCGAGAAGCTTCGGAACTGAGCTACCGATGACATGTGACTATATAGACTCTCATGAGCACGTGGAGATGGAGGGACCTAGCGCTCTAACGGTCATCCAGGATTCATAGAGCCGTAGTTATAATGGTAACTTTCGTTTAAGTGCATAACATTTTCATTTCCCTAAACCAGAGATCTTTAACTCTGGTCCTGATGAGCCCTGTCCTGCATGTTTTAAATGTTTCCCTGCCTCCACACACTTGACTTCTATAAACGGGTGATTTACAGGCCTCTGCAGCACTTGATGGCTGCTAAGGAGGGGACGCAGCGCTCTTACAAAATGACACAAAAGTTTTTGATGAAAGAAGTCCAATGAAATTTGACCCACAATGAATCATGTCATCGCCCTACAAATGCGGTGTGCAAAGGATGCAGCATCTGAGTCTCCATAGTCCTCAACATGGCTGTGTTTGGATTTCCTGTCAGCACATACCAACTGATGCTG
>JAHHUM010001909.1:41097-117960 GCA_036173005.1 Crenichthys baileyi | reverse complement strand
TGGCATTAAATTACTTGTTCTTTAAAGAAAAATACCTTATCTTTATTATTTCTTTTATGAATCTTGAAAGAAATAACATTTATGTTTTGTGTTTCAATACAGTCAGCCAAAGGTGAGAATGGCATTTCACAAAGTTATTTTCTTGCCACAAAATTTAAACATAAAAACTACATAAAAATACTATCTTTTGCAGATGATTTTCTTTCTAAATACAGAATTACAGAATACATAGCATTACAGAATACAATACACAATCCAGTAAAAGTTTAGTGTCCATAATAGTTGCAACTGGTGTTTTAGCTGCTTATTTGCTAACCTGAATATATCTCCTCACTCTCAGTTATGTGTACAGAAACATATTAAAATATTAAAAGGTCTTCCTAATCATTACATCAGTTAAAACTGGGTTATACTTACAACTCCACACAGGCACAATGACGCTGAGGACTACCAACACAGTCCTTCCCATCGTACAGTGAGTCAGGAACATCCTACGGGGTTTCACAGAAAGTGGCAGAAACTTCAAATTTACAAGATTAATGTGGTGGGCCCACAACCTAGCAAACCTGACGATGAAATATCATGAAAATACGGCTAAACCAGACAAACTCACCTTTATAGCCCTTCTCATCTGTCATGGAAACTGTGTGGCAGCACAGGAAATGATGATATCGCTCTGCCGGTAAAGACAGACAACAACTTTAAGTAGCTGTGGTTCTGCAGGAACGCTGAGATGAACAAATTTCAGTGATTTTCATAAACCAGTTCCTGTCAGTGGGAAATTGGAGTTTTGAAAAATATTAAAATTTAGTTTAAATACACACAAAAAGAGGGTAAAGAAAAAAAAATTTAAATAAAAATAAAGTATTATTTAATGTAAAACCTCTCAAAATACAAAAATAACAGGTAAAACACAAAATCGGTGTTCAAACAGACTGTCTCTTTATGCTTGTGTGGAAACATGCAAATAAAGATGATTGTGAAACCTGTTATATTCAGCACTTTTGCACCATAACTTTTAATTGTCTCGTGCACACTCTACATAGCTCAGACTTCAGCATTTTCTACTTTTCTTTAACCCGTTTGATTCCTGTGTTTTGCACCTTCCTTAACACTTGCTGACGTTTGTAAGACAAAATGTAGAGTTCCAGAAACACATTTTGAATCAAATCAGTATTTATGAGGCATGTCTGTTGAGGGGAAACTAATGAACACAGGTCACTTTGGAAACTTTTACTGGCTGAGCATTTAGTTAGAAGATTTGTGGTTTCTAAATTTTCCTTGAGCAAAAAGAAAAAAAAATTCAACAGATAAAAACAAACGGTTTTCATTACTTATATGGTTTCATTTCTATTTAATTTAAAGTTGGTGTGCCTCTGTCTAAATAAAGATAAAGTTTAAGTACTCTTTTAATTTTAATTGTTATTTTTTATCTGGTTTTCTCAGTTGTCTTCCCAGAAGGTGGTTCCAACATATAATCTACATTGTTGTTTGACACAGAGATTTAAAGCCAGTCTTTTCTTCTAGTTTAGAGCTAAATATCTTCATTAGTTAAAGATCGACAAGTTCACCTTCACTGTTGTTCCTTTTAGAGCTAATTTTAAAAAGTACAACTCATTTGCCAGTAATTAACCAGCTGATGGCTGCTATTTAACACAGAGCATAATTCATGCATTCTGAAGTTGACGCCTTTCAATAACTGTTCTCCCTGATAATGGAATAAACAAAAAGTTTGTAATACCTGTAGGGAAGCTGGTACAAGTACAAGACCCTTTATAGCAGAACATCAATAGACTGAACAAATAAACTTCAGTTTTATTCCGAAGTCATGTAGTTCCGTTCAGGTAAACAGCACGTGTGGATTACTTAGATTTTTATCAACATCTGGTGTGAATTTCCTGTCAACAGAAATATTAGAAATATATATACAGAGAAAAATGTTGATGTTCAATATTTATTTTACCCGCTGCACATAATGCTAATTCACAGCAGATCTAAAGACAAACAGGACCAATTCATATCCAGAAACATATAATTGAATGACTCTAAAACAGTTAGTCATAAACATACATTACAGTTCAATCCTTGTTACAATACAATAGTCTAATTCAGTTTATAATCAGAGTTGGTAAAAAGTTCTTTATGTATTAAAACCAAGCCAATAGCATCAAGTCGTTGACTTTGCTTCACTCCCTGCTACCAAGCAATCATGTGGTGACAGTGGGAAAAACTAAGTCAACAGGAAGACACTTTCATCAGAAAAAGGTTCAGTAGGAGTGACAGAGTGCCACGAACAAGTGGGAATTAAAAGGACAATGTAGACACACAAAAGCCACAAACGCACCGGTCCAGGAATGACAGCAGTCTAGTTAGTGGCTTCATCTACAGGAGAAATTTGGTAAAACACATTAGCACTGAGCCAGCAGTACATTATTTGGGACAGAAAAAAAGAGCCATAGTCCTTTCATTGGCTTTATTCTGGAAATATTAACAATAAGAGACAGGGACAAATGTATAATCTATAAAATTTGTGGTCAGCAAAAGCTCAGCGGATGATATCTTCCAAAAAAGTGACATTGTTAAACACAAAAACACCAGGCAAAGGGGTGACTTCTAAGGAGAGATTAATAATAGAAAGAGAATAAAGTTAAGGGCAGCAATATCTGCAGACAATGGTAAATGGTAAATAGCAGGACGAAGTAACGTTGTGAGGGAAATGAGTGAATAGAGGTAGGTTCACCTGGATACCCTCACCGTGGAGCACAGGAACATGCCACAGGTCCACCTGGACTTCCTCGTCGCAGGGAACAGGAACACGAGGCAGGTCCACTGGACGCCCCTGTCAGAAAACACAGAAATATGAGACGATTTGTCCTTGAACCTCTCTGGATCCGGAGGTGGAGGGAGTTCGTCCTTAAACCCTCTGAATCAGGAACAAGAGGCGGTTTGTGCTCGAACTCCTCTGGATCAGGAACATGAGGCGGTTAGCTCTTCTTGTTCACTGGTCATTTATCCAGCACTGTATGACAGAAGGATCCAGTCAACACCAGGACCAAGCAGACCTTGCTTTGGAGTTGCTCCGGCGAATCCAGCAGCATGAGGAAGAGGCAAGGGCCATGTTTAGAGAGGACATTGAGATCCTGTCTTCTCCCTTATTGGTGGAGGAGATCGAAGAGACTCTTAGGGGTTCAAAGCTGTTGCTTGCACCACCAGGGTACAGACCGGGTCAAAACTGCTCCTCTCTGCCTTCTCGAGGAAAACCACCAGCCAGCCGCCAAGGACACCAGCATCTCCAGCCCGTTCACCAGGCTGTGGTAGAGAGAATGCAGAGCAACTGAAGGAGGAAAACATAAGATGACAAACCAAGAACTTGAAACTCAAACACATGTGAAGCATAACAGTTATTCATTCTCCTGACCAAGCACTGAGTGCATATAATGTACAGTTTATAGACGTCGTTTTCAGTAGGATTTTCATTCACTGTACGCCAATTCCATCAATTTCGTTCGCTGTAAGCTATAATCTTTTTTGCATGAGTAAATGTAACGGCTATGGGTTCATTCAAGATGGCTGCCACCGAGCAGAAACAGCGTTGCAGGTGCTGTATGGTTGTGCTCATACCTTCTATTTTATGTACGACACAACATCGTTTTCTTACTGATGACAGCAACCAAATCTGCCTCCCAGCTGCTCCTAGTCAGCTCATCCTGCTCACTCGATTTTTGGATAAAGACTGTGCCAAAGCGCCCTCCAAGAAAGAGGAGAGTAGCCAATCCACTGAGTCATTTTTGGAATGTATACATATCTCACTTATGATGCTTCTGGCTGGTGATGTGGAGCTAAATCCTGGCCTGCCACCTATAGATTGAACTAGTTTGACTTTTCAACAACAAACAAAGCTAATGCAATAGAAACAAGCTCAGTCACATCAGGCTATTACCCCCAGGGTTTCCGCTACATGTAATTGATCGTGGCGCACCGCCAAGGCAATATAAAAGCCACCACACCTTCAGAATAATGTTTGTTTGTTGTTTAAATACAAAACACACCTATATTATATATATATATATATATATTTTATATATATATATATATATATATATATATATATATACACACATACATATGCGTTGGTATGTAAATTTTTATTAACGCACTTATACTAACCATAATCAGAGAGTTTGAAATTTACTGCGCAGCCGCACCGATCAGTCTGTTGATCTCCTGCTCCATTCTTCCCTCACTCGTGAACAAGACCCCGAGATACTTGAACTCCTCCACTTGAGGCAGGAACTCTCCTCCAACCTGAAGAGGACAAGCCACCCTTTTCTGGTCGAGTACCATGGCCTCTGACTTGGAGGAGCTGATCTTCATCCCAGTCGCTTTACACTCGGCTGCGAACCGCCCCAGTGCATGCTGTATGTCTTGGCTAGAGGGGGCCAGCAGGACCACGTCATCTGCAAAAAGAAGAGACGAAATCCACTGGTCCCCAAGCCAGACCCCCCCGGGCCCCTTGGCTGCGTCTAGGAAATCCTGTCCATAAAATTTTATGAACAGGACCGGTGACAAAGGGCAGCCCTGCCGGAGTCCAACATGCACCGGGAAAAACAGGTCCGACTTAAGTGCCGGCAATGCGGACCAAACTCCTGCTCCGCTCATACAGCGACCGGATGGGCCCCTAATAAAGGGCCCCGATTCCATACTCCTGAACACCCCCCACAGGGCATCACGAGGGACACAGTCGAATGCTTTCCCAGGTCCACAAACACATGTGGACCGTTTGGGCAAAACTCCCATGAACCCTCGAGTACCCTGTAGAGGGTATAGTACTGGTCCCGTGTTCCACGGCCGGACAAAACCACACTGCTCCTCCTGAAGCCAAGGTTCGGGCTATCGGGCCGGACTCTCCTCTCCAATACCCTGGCATAGGCCTTACCAGGGAGGCTGAGGGTTTGATCCCCTGTAGTTGAAACACACCTTCCGGTCACCCTTCTTATGAAGGGGGGGACCACCCCCCAGTCTGCCAGTCCAGAGGCACTGTCCCCGACCGCCACGCAATGTTGAAGAGGCGTGTCAACCATGACAGCCCCACAACATCCAGAGATTTGAGGTACTCAGGACAGATCTCATCCACCCCCGAAGCCTTGCCACCACAGAGCTTTTTAACCACCTCGGTGACTTCAGCCTGGGTGATGAAAGAGTCCAACCTCGAGTCCCCAGCCTCTGTTTCCACCAGGGAATGCGTGATGGCAGGATTGAGGAGATCCTCGAAGTACTCCTTCCACCGCCCGATAATGTCCCCAGTCGAGGTCAGCAGCTCCCCACCCCCACTATAAACAGTGTTGGCGAAGCACTGCTTCCCCCTCCTGAGGTGCCGGACGGTTTGCCAGAATCGCTTCGAGGCCAACTGGTAGTCCTTCTCCATGGCCTCACCGAACTCCTCCCAGGTCCCAGTTTTTGCCTCTACCACAGCCCGGGCCGCAGCACGCTTGGCCTCACGGTACCCGTCAGCCGCCTCAGGAGTCCCACAAGCCGGCCACAGCCGATAGGACTCCTTCAGCTTGACAGCATCCCTTACTGCCGGTGTCCACCACCGGGTTCTGGGATTGCCGCCGTGACAGGAACTGCAGACCTTACGGCCGCAGCTATGGGCAGCAGCATCGACAATAGATGCGGAGAACATGGTCTACTGGGACTTTATGTTTCCAACATCCCACCGGAATCTGGTCAAAGCTCTCCCGGAGGTGGGAGTTGAATACATCCCTGGCTGAGGGCTCCGCCAGACGTTCCCAGCAGACCCTCACTATGCGCTTGGGCCTGCCAACTCTGTCCGGCTTTCTCCTCCTCCAGCGGATCCAACTCACCACTAGGTGGTGATCAGTGGACAGCTCAGCCCCTCTCTTCACCCAAAGTCCAGAACATGCGGCCGAAGGTCTGATGATATGACAACAAAGTCAATCATTGACCTCCTGCCTAGGGTGTCCTGGTGCCAAGTGCACTGATGGACACCCTTATGTTTGAACATGGTGTTCATTATGGACAATCCGTGACTAGCACAGAAGTCCAATAACAAAGCTCCTCTCGGATTCAGATCGGGGAGGCCATTCCTCCCGATCACGCCTCTCCAGGTGTCACTGTCGTTTCCCATGTGGGTGTTGAAGTCTCCCAGCAGAATAAAGGAGTCCCCAGGAGGGGTACTATCCAGCACCCCTGACAAGGACACCAAGAAGGCTGGGTACTCCGCACTACAGCTCGGCCCGTAGGCCGAAACGACAGTCAGAGACCTATCCCCAACCCGAAGGCGCAGGGATGTGACCCTCTCATCCACTGGGGTAAACCCCAACATGAGATGGCTGAGCTGGGGGGCAACAAGCAAACCCACACCAGACTGCCGCCTCTCCCCGTGGGCCACTCCAGAGTAGAAGAGAGTCCAGCCCCTCTCGAGGAGATGGGTTCCAGAGCCCAGGCTGTGCATGGAGGTGAGCCCGAACTATTTCTAGTTGATATCTCTCGACCTGCCGCACAAGCTCAGGCTCCTTCCCCCCGAGTGAGGTGACATTCCACATCCCTAAAGCCAGCCTAAGCATCCAGGGATCGGGCAGCTGAGGTCTCCACCTTCGTCCGCCACCCAATCCTCTTTGCACCGGTCCCTCACAGTTCCCCCTGCAGGTGGTGGGCCCACTGAGGGATGGCCTCGCGCCTCTCGTTCGGGCTTGGCCCGGCCGGGTCCTGTGAGGAGCAACCCGGCCACCAGGCGCTCTCCGGCGAGTCCCGACCCCAGGCCTTGCTCCAGGGTGGGACCCCAGCTCCGCCGTACCGGGCGACGTCACGTACCTCGATATATTTGCCCTCGTGAAGGATTCTTGAGGACAAATATATCTATATGTAATGTGGTTAATTAATATAACTTTGACCTTAATGCGTAATGTTTCAGATACGTTTTCAGCTCAATGCCCAGCAGCTGAAAGACAGCAATGCAACAGTGATTCAACTGGCAGCTCCACCAGCTGTACCTCCAGCACGAGTTGGGTCCCAGCAACTGGACCTGGACATTGACCAGGACCTTGGGGGGCAACAGCAACAGCAATCGCATGCCTACATCCTAACAACCGACAGCAGGTGCATTGAAGCAAAAGAACAGCAGCGGTTCCATGCAGACAGCATAAAGCCCAGCACCTAGAGGCATAACTCCACGCCGAGAGGTCAGAAAAGCAAGGGGTCCGTATCAGTTTCTAAATATTGAACAGCTGGACATTCATATCAACCGAGAGCATATAGACATTGAACCACATTGTTGCTACCAACAATCCCATGTTGTCAGGCCTAAGTTTCAGCAGCTGGAATCAGGAAGGCCTAGGACATACTCATTCATTAATGGTACCAGATACCAAATGTTGTATGTTAAAAGTAATCTAAAATGCACTATGATTAAATAGCTTACTACTGTTAACATCTTACTCTCTAAACAAAAGTCTTTTACCATTCTTTCTCAACTACTGCAGATTTTTATAAAAATTTTAAGACCCTTTTCAATCTGTGTAACCAGAACAAATAGATAATCCTGTGTGCCGATTTTAATTTAAACTGGTATAAAAAGAAAACCAGAAAAAAATCTTAGCTTTAAACAATTAATAGAAAAGCCAACTAGAGTGATTAATAGTTCTAAAATTGATTTCAAAATAGAAACAAACTCTATAGAATCACCAAGACCCATGACCTTCTAACTGGTTTATAAGCCCATTATACTATTTTCGTTACAAGAAAGTTTAATAAACAGCGTACACCAAATGCATTTAAAAATTAATTCAATATTTCTGTACATAACTAATAATTCCCAAAAAACCTACAACAAAACCTTGGAGTAGCATTAAAAGAGATTAAATGGGATAATATCATCCCTTGTGATGACATTAATTGTTGTAGTGACTCATTTCTAAGTAAAATTAAAGAGGTTATTGCAACCTACTCTAGGAAAGCCAAAGGAAAAATAAAAACAACCTTTCTTGGCTAAACGCTGACTGCATACACTTAATCCAAATAAGAAACTATCTTCTAAAAGGCTACCTACGGTCTGGTTTAATTGTGGACAGACATAAATTTACCACAGTTTCAATTAAGGTAACTCAGGCCATACGAAAAGCCAAGGCAGGTTTTTCTTATCAATAACATGCAAAAGGGGATCGAAACAATGGCAAAAATATTAACTACTATTAATTAAATAATGAACTATTAGGTAGACTAAAGAAAAATTGGGTTAGAGCCCAATATTAAGAATAGTTTGGTTAAAAGTCCTATCATCCTAGCCACAGAACTAACTGCTTATTTTTATAAGGTCTATAAATAAAATCATTAAATCCTTTAAGACACGTAACTGTAATATTAATTCCATAAAATATGCATAGCCTGTTTTTGAAAGCTAAGCATGTTCTCAGGTGTGACACTAGCTTCTTAAAAAAACATTAAGATGACTGGTATGTCAAATCACTTATATGGTTAACTTCTAAATTAAATCCTCTGTTGTTCCTTCAGCTTGGAAGGTAAGTGCGGTCAGCCCAATTTCTAAATTGGGGGATAAAACATATATGACCAACTACCAGTCAATTAGCATGCTTCCTGGCATCTCACAGATGGTAAGAGAAAGGGGTTTCCTAACAGTTTAACATTTAAATCCGGGGTCCCCAATTAAAATAGCAGGAGGTCCACTACCTGCCTCATCCAAACACTTTGGGGTCCGAACACTTTAAATCAAGAGACAAAAATATTTTCTTTCATTTTTATTTAACATTTAATTAACACTAGAATTTACTATTCATATGCCCATGAAATCATATGCAGAACAGAAAAGAGCAATCCAATAATAAACACACTTCACAGTCTAGCTGGGAAAGTACATCTTGGTAGAACAGTTCTGCTCTCCTTGTTGTGCTTGTGGCAGGCATGGCAATCTGCTTAACCTTTTCCTTAAGTTGTTGTCCTTCTTTTCCATCTTAAAGTGTTTCTACCACAGCTTCCATGCACTCTGTGATCATTTCCAAGTCAGTGAAAGGCTATTTGTGTTTTCCCAAAATCCACTGTATTCACAGTGAACACTCGTATGCTCACTGTCGTGCTATAAGAGACCGAATGTTTCTGTCCATTCATCTTTAAATGTGTGATTTTCATAGTCCACGTTACGTATTTTTGATGAAGCCATCTTCTTTTACTCACTCATCTGTGCACTATCATTGCACTATCATTGCACTATCAGCAAGCTGAGCTCCCAAGCTAGTAACTTAGCAACCCGTGTTGAAGGACCCGCATTGCTTCTTCTTTGTCGTTTTCTGGTGGTTGGCATACAACGATGTGGTGCATTACTGCCACCAGCTGGCCTGGAGTGTGGACCAGAATGTCGCTGACCTAGATAACTGTCCATCACGCCTGTCAGATGCGGCAGCTAGCAGGAATAAAATGTTTTATATCTACATAGTAAATGAGAAAATGCGTTGCGGTTAGGATAGCAGAAGCTACCCTGACTGAAGCAGCTCATTGCCTGACTTGCATCACGTGCAGCCCGGGGTATAGCAGGGCTATACCATATTAACACGAGATGCGACACTGTTGGACAACATGCAGTAATGTATAAATGTTTAAAATCAGGTTGGGTCTGGATTGAACGGCACATGGGTCCGGATTTGGACCTTGGTCCGCTAATCTGTGACCTCTGATCAAAATTAGAGTAGTACTTCTTTGCATCTCATCTTAATTGGATTTCAATCTCACTACTACCCTGAATCAGCAATAAGTGTGTTTAAAGAAAAAAAACTTAAGGGATCTCAGGATAACAGTGGTTATGGGGGTGCAGTTTTTACATTTAAAAGGGGCATTTAACACTGTTCACCATCAAATGTTTTTAGCAAAACTAAGTCAATACAATTTTTTGGAGCAAGGTATTTGGTTGATCAATTCTCATTTATCAAACAGAAAGCAGTGTGTTATGGTCAGTTATGGTGTCAAATCACCCTATTTAGATTGTCCTGTGGGTATCCCGCAGGCCTCCATACTTGGACCAAATTCATTTTTCAATTTATATTCATGATTTACCAAATGCATGCAAAGATATTAACATCCCAATGTATTTAGATGATGTAGTAATTTTTATATGAGATGAAAATACTCAAGACGCTGCGTCTATTCTTAATCAACGAAGACTCACATCTAGGATCATCATATCATATATATCTTATAGATATCTTATAGAATACAAAGAAAACTGTAGTTATGATGAATTCAAAAAACAATTGAGGAATACACAAATTACTGGGAGTTGAAAAGCTTGATATGGTTAATGAATACAGTAAGAGTAAGTATACTGGTGTTTTTTTTAGACCTTCTCTTTTAAAAATCACATTAAAAATCACAAACACCATCAAATTCAACCTGTTCAACTCATATTGTGCATCCCTACTTTTGGGTTCTTTCTTGGATAAGAACAAGGTGTTTGAGCTGTTTCAGTCTAAGTACGGAGTCGGCACTGGATTTTTTATAGATGTTCTTTTAGCCACAGACACTGGTCACTATGTTGTTTTGGTTCTGTTGGATTTAACAACTGCCTGGATCTAACAGATACCTTTGAGACCAAGGTCAGCCTTCAGGGGATTGCTCTAGATTGGCTCAGGTATTATCTATTCAGTGTTAATTCAGTTGATTTGTATAATG
Organism: Crenichthys baileyi; assembly: GCA_036173005.1. Classification (NCBI taxonomy): domain Eukaryota; kingdom Metazoa; phylum Chordata; class Actinopteri; order Cyprinodontiformes; family Goodeidae; genus Crenichthys; species Crenichthys baileyi. The sequence continues at coordinate 107,265 of JAHHUM010001909.1, read as the reverse complement.
TCAAATTCACAACACGTGTCATCTCAAGGCACCTTGAGACAATTTAGTCAAATCATATAGATTCCAAATGAAGTACATATGTTTCAGTTGATCCTAGTTATCGAGCAATGCAATCAATACTTTAAATTTTGTGTTTCTGATGTCCTTTCACGCCCCCACTTATCTCCATGTCAGAATTTTTTGAATTGCATAGCGGCGCTTAATGTCACGCAACCTGCTCAGCGCACGTTGATTGGGGTTACCTTTGACCCACCTTATGCATGCAGACTGACTAATGAGGAGAGAGTCTCAACTCACGTTCACAATCCCAGGCAGCGTCTTTCTGTTCAGCACAAGGGCTCCGGCATACAGTTAAACATGTAGCAGGAGATAACCAGATATGGCTTGTGCCTTTACTAATCTGGGCCCTTTAGAGACCGCGGGCCCCTGGGCAAACACCCAGTTGGCCATATGGTTAATCCGGCAAGGTTTTTAAAATGCCGAATTTTGTTTGGATGGCAGCACTTCCTGTCCTGCAGCAGCAAGAAGCAATTAGCAGCAAAAAACGCTATATATAGATATATATATAAATATAGATATATATAGACATATATATAGATATATATCTACATATATATCCACATTGTTGCGACATAAAAGACCAACACAAAGTGGTATACAATTGTGAAGTGGAAAGAAAATTATACATGATTTAAAACAATTTTTACAAAAGAAAAAAAACGTGCGGTGCGCAAAAGTATTCAGCCCTCTTTACTCTGAGTGCAACCAATTGCTTTCAGAAGTTGCCTGATGATTGCTAATGACTAAAGAAAGTCCACCTGTGTGTAATCTAGTCTTAGTACAAATACAGCTGCTCTGTGACGGCCTCAGAGGTTGGTTAACACTAGGACTCCCAGAATTCTAACACTACTAGAACTCCCAAGCCCGTCAATTTGACGGCGAGCATCGATGCGAGGGTGGTGATGACGTCATCGCATTACAAGCGGTCAGAATGCTAAAGGTTTTCTTGCATGCTATAAAATTATGGTTTTGACAAGAATTCATAATAGTATTTGATCAAAAATAATACAGAGTAGCAGGTACATTTGTTTAAAAAAAGCTTTACTAATCTGACCTAGCTCCATGTTACGCCCCCCTTTCACTTCGCGGACATAAACTAGTGTTAAAAACGCTGTGAACTCATCCACACTCATGTCCGTGGAGGAATCATCTCCTAAAACTCTGCGGGCCTCAGCCACAGCGCAGCCCTGAACGTGGATGAGCATTTCGGCATCCACTAAGCAGAGGAACGCGGTCTGGCTATCTTGGATCTGGCGTTCTGTCAACGCGTTCTGGCTCTGACGTCTCCCTCCAATTTCTCCCTCCTTACTACTGTCCACAAAGGGCCATCCTTTCCTATCTCCTCCCCTTTCCCAGGTGTGCACTCGTCTTGCGATGAAAGCGCGGTAAAGCGCAGAATAGATTGTTGTTACTAGGCTACTATACCTATCTATGACCTCTTTGTCCATTATCAGTACCTTGATTTGTAGTTTCTCTCGGCCATGAGCTGGATTGCTGGGTTTATAGCTGGGCACTGGGCACCTGGCTCGTCTCCCTATCTCTTAAGCTGTGCTGATTGTGGCACTGTTGTTATATAAATAGTTTATATATTATTAGTTTACCAATCTGTAAGCCATTGCCTAAAATGATAAAATCATTACATTGGCTTGTCTTTTACTACCTTGAAATAATGGGCCACAACCTCCTGCTAATGGGACGACTCTTGTTTTTTTAGCCGGGGGAGGCTCACTCTCTGTCACTCGAACTGACTGACCAAGAGCCGTCAGAATCCCTCTCGCCCCAAGAATCACGATCATCAAATTTTTGCCTCTTGAGCAGAAAATACTGGCTCAGAGTTTATCTGTTCCTTCTTTCTAGATGAAACGACTAAAGGAGCTACATCCATTAACATTTACTTTTCCTTCCCATAGAAAGTACTCCTGGATCAGTGCTTCTTTGTTCTCTTTGTGTCTCTGCTGTGTTCTCGCTAACCCCCAGTCGGTCGTGGCAGATGGCCGCTCACACTGAGCCTGGTTCTGCTAGAGGTTTCTTCCTGTTAAAAGGGAGTTTTTTCTCTCCACTGTCGCTACATGCATGCTCAGTATGAGGGATTGCTGCAAAGTCAACGCCAGTGACATTCCACTGTCTCTACATGCTCATCCGGGAGGAGTGAATGCTGCAAGTCACTGACTGGATCCAATCTGCTGGGTTTCCTTAGATAGAAAAACTTTTTATCCAACTTGAATAAATAACTGAATCTGACTGCACTGTTTAATGGTTAGGATTAATTGGAATGTATGTATCTGACTTTTGTGAAGTGCCTTGAGACAACATGTGTTGTGAATTGGCGCTATATAAATAAAACTGAATGGAATTGAATATCCTTCTAGAAGCCATTTGTAGGATCCCAACAATCTGACTGCGTTCTAGAGTGACGGTTGCTAGGCAACGCTTGCGCTTATACACAGCCGCGGGAAAAAATATCAATGTAAATAATAGGGCCGTCAAAATAGCGGCTGTGGTAGTTAAAGGTAGAAATACTTAGATCTTTTATTTACTTGGTTATTTTAAAAAAAAAGAGACATAGGAATACACAAGACGAGTAAAAAAGAAAAAAGTCAGGATGCCAGGAAGATAAGAGTTTTAATAAACCATAGTTATGGCATGTCAAACTTTTAAAACCGTCAAATTGACGGCCCTGGGAGTTCTGGTGTTGAGAGAATATTGGGGAGCAAACAGTATCATAAAGTCCAAGGAACACACCAGACAGGTCAGGGATAAAGTTGTGGAGAAGTTTAAAGCAGGCCTAGGCTATGAACATCTCACGGAGCTCTGTTCAATCCATCATCCATGTATGTTCCTAGAACTTGGTTCCTTCCTTGGTTAAATCATTTATAATTTTCTTTCCACTTCACAATTGTATACCAGTTTGTGTTGATCTTTCAAATAAAATTCCAGTAAAATATATTTATGTTTGTGGACGGACGGACGGACGGACAGATAGATATAGTTATATATAGATAGATATATATAGTTATATAGATATTGCTTTTTGCTGCTACTCGATCCTTGCTGCTACTCGCAGGAGGGGATGTGGTGCCATCAAAACCAAATTCTGCGTTTTTAAAAACCGCAGATATCCTTGCCCAAAGCCGGATTAACCATAACCAGATATACCACGGCCTCTAAAGGGCCCAGGTTAGTGAGGGCACAAGTAAAATATCTGGTTATCTTCCGCTCTATGTTAAGCTGTGCGCTACACTGAGAAAAGTTGCCTGCGACTGTGAATGTGAGTTGAGACTCTCTCCTCATTGGTCAGTCCGCATGCATAAGGCGGGTCAAAGGTGATGCTGATCAACGTGCACTAAGCAGGTTGTGTGACATCAAGCGCTGCTATGCAACTCAAAACATTCAGACATGGAGAAGCTAAGTGGGAGTTCTAAGCAGAAATTATAAAAGGAGAAGGACATCAGAAATACAGATGTCGGGGTTTTGGTTTGTGTGTGTGTGTTTTTGTGTTTTCCAACATTGTGTTCAGTTTCCCAGATGGTGCTGGAGCTCTCAGGTGCACGGGTGGACAGGTGCGTCTTGTTCTGCTGATTGCTTGGAGGAGTATTTAAGCAGGAGGCTGCCAGCACTTCGATGCAAAAGTGTTTGCCTACAATGGCTGAGAACCTGACTCTTAGATTTACTGACTCAGAAGACTCTGTGGCTAAAAAGTACCTACAGACTTCGCCTTCTGGATTATTTTCTTCGACTGGATTTTGCTCTGGCTGGCAGCCATCCTGATTCCTTTGTTTCTCTGCATCTGGACCTTAAGCGTATCCTGTCCACCCTCCTACGTAAGCCATTACAACCTGGATTACCTCACGGTTTTTGCTCCACCTCAGAACAGCCCCAGGAGAAAACATCAAGACGAACATTGTTTATATGGACCTAAACCCCAAATCCCTCAACCCCTGGCGACCCGACTACATCAAACTAGTAAGCCGTTCACTATCCCAGCTCAGAGTTTTAGTCACTAGTTTTCGTCTTTTTTCAGTACCTTGTCTCACCAGTTCTCTTCCCTTTCCTTCCATATAGTTGGAGATTTACCCGTTCTTGTTCCTGATTATTAGTCACTCAATAAACATCATTTTACTGATTCTCGTTCTCTGGAGTGTCCTTCTGTATGTGGGTCAGACCTGTTTCGAACATAATGACAACAGAAAGTTTAAAGTATATACCAAAAAACAGGTACTTTCTTTGCTCCCGTTAATGTTGCCGACTGTTTTGTTAAGTCAGCTTCTGTCAACGAGTTCAACTCAGGTGGCCAGGACTTTTTTTCACCGCTGACCCTAGCTTACGTTTACAGCCCGGAGAGCAAATAGCCAGCAGCATTTTCAAACAACAGCCCACATTCTGCTGCGAATGTGACCGTTGAGGGAAGCGGTGATGGCAGGTCTCCAGTCTAACCGCCACCTGAGCCGCTTGTCGAGTGTAGGAGCAGCCCCTAACCCTAACCCCTACAAAAACAGGCACACACAGTCACACATTCCCACCCTCATGCGTACACATAAAAACAATCACAACCACATACCCAACATACAGAGAGGGGGCCACGAACAAAAGAGGAGTCCACCCAGTCTAAATGAGCCCGCCAACCAGAGCTGTCCCAGGATGAAACAGTCCCAACCCCCCAATGAACCCCATGAGCCTCCCACCCCCATGAACCCCAACATGAATTTTTACACAGGGCCAACCAGGACACAGATATCGAACACATGCCCCTGAAAACAAATGCCATGAACCCCCTCCCCACAGGACAGCTCCACCGCCAAAAAGCAGACAAAGTCACATCCATACAGTGCAAGCTCCCCACACAGCCTCGCTCAACCACACAGCACGCTGGGATGGCAAGGCACAACGCCACCCCAGCCTCTGCCCACAAGCGCAAAAGAGCAGACACCACACCAACGGGATAAACTCAACCGACAAGCAGCCCCCACCCGGCGACATGCAGCCCCCCCAACCACAGACACAAACTCACCACTCAGCCGATCCATACGCCCCACCTTACACGCTGTAACCCCTCCATGCCACCCTCCAGGTCGCTGCTCCACAACCATTTTTGTCACTGCCTCATTTTGGGATTACTGAAATATACTTTACACAGGACCTAACAAGACTTTAGTGGCTTGCCTACAACTGGTCTAAAAATACAAGGAAAAATACAACAGCAGATTTCTCCAGTTTCAGCACCAATTCAGATTGCTTTGGATTAATTTTCTAATAGTTTTTTTTTTTTTTTTTGCTTTTAAATGTCTTTATGGCCTCGCCCCTAGTATCTGTCAAACCTGTTTCATCTGCATGTTCCTTCTCGCTCAGACATATTGGCAGATCAGTTTTTATTAGTTGTCTCACAGAAAAATATTCGGTGACCAGGCTTTCTTGATCAGCACACCAAATTATGGAACAACTTACCTTTACATATCAGGCAGGCTGACTCACTTTTTAAATCTTCTTATAAACACATTTTCTCTCTGGCTTTTAACTCAGTTTGAGATTTTTATTTTGTTTTATTTTATATTTATTGCTGTTTTATTAGCTTTTTAGGCGGTGTAAAGCACTTTGGCCAACTGAGTTGTATTTTAAAGTGCTATAGAAATAAAGTTGAGTTGAGCTGAAATAATGTATCTGCATTAACATCGATATCAGCCGATATTAGAAACTGTGTAGGTAAAACTAGGGGAATACTAACAACTGATGTTTATTGTATAGTGTTTTGGGTGGGGGAGATAAGGGGGCTGGCTATGTGGTATTTGTTTGAGAATGTGACAGTGATAGTGATGGAGCACAGGATTATGGGGTGTTTAACTGAAGCAGAGAAACAATGTCAGCAGTGTGGTCGTTTTTTACTGTGTCTCAAGAAGACACACGACAAGCAGTATGTAATACTTGCAAAGTCAAGGTAATCCAAGGAAGATATCGTTTTAAGTCTTTCAACAACCGCCAATTTGACAGGTCATTTAAGAAACCACCATCCATAAGCTGACAAACAATGGTGGGAAGCTAATGCTGTAACAGTAACCAGCAGGTAAAAACAAAAGCGGCTGCAGCAGCAGTTGGGAGCCCAACATCTGAGCATCTGAACAAATCAAGACCCAATGTAAGTAACAACATAATGGAAATGATTGCTCTGGACAACCAACCAATTTCCATAGTAGATGACAGAGGATTTCTGTGGTTGATATTCAAATTAATTTCAAAAATACTTTATTAATACCAGAGGTGGCTCAAATGTTGTTGCAGCTCATATTATGCAGGTTTCTTCAAAGAGCCGTTGTAGATGCTGATGGCTGTGGGCAGGAAGGATCTCCTGTAGCGGCCTGTCTTACAACAGCTCTGAAGAAGCCTCTGACTGAAGACACTTTGTTGTTGTATGACAGTATCAGAACAGAGCCACTCTTCTTTATTAGTTTGTTGAGCTTGTTCAAGTCCCTAGCTCTGATGCTGCTGCCCCAGCAGATGATGGCAGAATAGATCACACACTCCACAGCAGACTTATAGAAGATCTGCAGCATCTTGCTGCAAACACCGAAGGGCCAAAGCTTCCTCAAGAAGTACAGTCTGCTCTGTCCTTTCTTGTAGATGGCTTCACAGTTGCATCTCCACTCCAGTCTATTGTCCAGGTGAACACCGAGGTATTCATACTCCTATACCTCAATTTCTTCTCCCATGATGAAAAAACCTTTTTGACATATTCCTGTTCCTTTTATAATCTACAATCATCTTTTCTTTTTTTTTATTAACGCTCAAGGTGAGATGATTGTTTCCACACCGTGCCACAAAGCGGTCCAACAGCTCCCTGTACTGAGCTTCTTGTCCATCTCTGATCCACCCCACGACTGCAGAATCTGTCTGTCTTGAACTGGAAGTCTCAGGTGTACAGAGTGAAAAGGAACGAGGACAGTACAGTCCCCTGTGGTGCTTCTGTGCTGCTGACTACCTGGTTAAACACAGAACCCTTCAGCCTCACAAACTGTGTTCTGTATGTCAGTTAGTCTTTGATCTGGGTGATTGGGTGTTGAGGCCTCCTCTTGAGTCTTCTGGAGTTTCTGACAAAGCAAATCAGGTTGAATTGTGTTAAATACACTGGAGAAATCAAAGAACATGATCGTCACAGTGCTGCTGGCTTTGTCCAGATTGATAAGCAAACTGAAGGGGGCCCTAACAGGAGGGTCCAACAGGAGTCTCTCTAGGACTTTCAGGCGACCGTAGAGATGCTGCCAGGGGTTCGTCTTGTAATTGGTGTGTTGCCGGTTCAAGCCCCCGCTATGTCTGTCTCAGTCGTTGTGTCCTTGGGCAAGACGCTTCACCCGCCTTGCCTACTGATGGTGGTCAGAGGGCTTGGTGGCACCTGTGTATGGCAGCCTAACGTCCGTCAGTGCGCCCCACGGCAGCTGTGGCTACAATGTAGCTCACCACTGTCAGTGTGTGAATGTGTGTATGAATGGGTGAGTGATAAAGCGCTATACAAGTACAGGCCATTTAACATTTCATGATGTCAGATGTCAGGGCAACAGTCATTGAGGACTGGTGGTTGAGTTTTCTTTGGTCTCCTGGGTCAGGCTAAGGTTAAAGAGGTGCTGTAGAATCCAACAGAGCTGCTCTGCACAAGCCTTCAGGACTCTAGGGCTGACACAATCTAGATCTGCAGCCTTATTCCGGTTCAGTCTCTCCAGTTGCGTCTTCAACTGACTTCCTGAGACACACAGGTAGGAAGGGGAGAAAGATGCTCAGATTGTTCCTGAACTGAAGCTATTGAAGAATGTGTTTAGTTCACTGGCTCTGTCCAGAGATCCATCTGTCGGATTGTTCCTCTGCTTGAAGCCTGTGATCTTCTTCATTCCTGACCACATATCTCTGATATTGTTTTGCTCATCTACGCCGAGTACCTCACATCTCTGAATGTTGTTGGGCTGTTGTAGCTGACTCCTTCAACATTATGTGGTGGTCTGGGACAGTGTCCCTGTTTAGGAAGGTGTGTGTTCCAACTAAAAGTAGATCACACTCCTCAGTTTCACGATGAAGGCCTTTGCCAGGGTGCTGGAGAGGAGAGTCCTGCTGATTGTTGAACCTCGTCTTAAGGAGGAGCAGTGTGATTTTTGTTCCCGCTATGGAATACCAGTACTGTATCCAGTACAGGGTCCTCTAGGCTTCAAATGAATTTGCCCAACCAGTCCACATGTGCTTTGTGAACCTGAAAAACGCATTCAGCCGTGTCTCTCCTGGTGCCCTGTGAGGAGTCCAGGGCCCATTACCAGGGCCCATCCTGTCTCTGTACAAGCAGAGCAGAAATCTGGATTGCATTGCTGGCATTAAGTCAGACCTGTTTTCAGTTCGTATTGTACTCTGGCAGAACTTCCCTTTGTCACCGGTCCTGTTCGTAATTTTCACCGGTCTGTTGTGGTAAGGTAGGATCTGAGCCAAAAGGTGTGGCTCTCGGTTTACTGGTCAGTCTATGAACCTACCCTCATGAACTTTGGGTCATGACCAACAGAACAAGATCCTCAGTATGCAGGGTGGCCGGGCACTAAATTGGAGATAGGCTGAGAAGTTTGACCATCTTGAAGAAGCTCAGAGTAGAGACACTTCCAGAGGAGTCAACTGAGGTGACTTGGGTATCTTTTTCGGATGTCCCGTGAATTCATAATGGAGTTTGATTCCATCATTCTGGCAGACACTACAAAACAACAACAAAGTTATTATAATATTGCTAAAAGCAACACATGTAACAAATGTCTGTCCAGCTATATATGTATTTTTGACTATACATATATTGCAAACATTTGTATGACTGTAAAATGGGCACGGAAGTTGATCATTCAACCTGTGATTTATGACAACACTATGCTCTAAGTGTTACAATGCTACTCCTTTCTCTAAGGATATTTGTGATTTTAGCATTAATTTTTCACCTTTCTTGCGAGGAACTAGTGATTAGACACTACTCTTCACCTTAATGGGGATTTTGTTTAAAAATGCAAAGGAAGAAGAAAATTGCTACACCTCCTAAGTGTAATAATTGCAATTTGACTTTTGATTCACCCCCCTTTATGGCAAGGTGGATTAGATTAAATTTGGGATTTAATCTGGCAATAAATCCTGTTCCTTCAAAACATAAAACAAACTATAAAGTTACTGAATGGATACATGCATCAAAATTAGGTCAGATATTAAAATTAACTGCAAAGTTAATTTAGTTTCAGATTGTCGTCTTACACAAAACACAGCCTCTGGATACAGATGTGCAGCAACTGTCTGGACAGTGAGGTTAACTGAAGTTAAACCAAGTCTCAAGTTATTTGCTTACACAGAAGAAACCAGACTGAGTCAGAACATCTAAAATTTTGCCTATGTAGCAGAGTTACTAGCACGGAAATATTGGAGTTATTAATTTGACAAAAGTCTAAAATTGTGAACTCCTGTAATGTCACGAGTTATAATGTTCTCTTAAATATAATCAGTGACATCTGATGTTAGAACTCTGATGTTTTGAGTCCTATTGTGACCACACAGCTGGTTTTAAGCTAATCACTTGGTACATCAATAATGTGCAGTTGTGGTTTATTCATTCACATTTATGTACAGTGCAAGCTGTTCATGATAATGCCCACCCAGGGACGCCAAATGTTGTGATTATTAATCTGACAATTTTATTTAATATTTAATACTAATATTTTAATATTTTATCAAATAATATTTCGGTCTGTTAAGGGTTGTCCTGTGAATACCAGCCCAGTAAGGCGATGGTATTAGGACAAAGTTGAAAGGTGTGAGCCAAGCTCTGACATTATGGAACAGCATAAACTCTGCACACACATGGAATGAATTCACACAATTTCTTAAAATACAAGAATTTATTAACAAAAATAAGTAAACTCAAAGTCAAACATATTTCAATCAACAAACTCTTTGCTATGCTAAAACAACCCAACTAACTACCAAGCAGAATTAAAGAATAAGGAAGACTAATGGGCTATGTACAATATAAACAAGTTGATTAAAGATGGTTGAAACCATGACCAAAAGAGTGATGCAACATTACCATGCAATCTTTATGTTTGAGAACCAAGGATTATCTTGAAGAATCTGGAAATGAAGTTAAGTTAGTCTTGGAACTGACTTAGACAATATTTAGCTAACGTTTAGACAACCATTCACAATGCAAGATCAGATAAAATATTATTTTATCAAAAAATGTTTTCAAGAGATCGGGGAAAAACCAACCTTCTGGATGAATAATTTCTCATGGTGTCAAATTAGTTGCCTTTATTTTTTAAAAAATAATTTTTTGAAGAAAATTTTTAAGGGGAATATTTAAAAAAAGACCCAAATCTTTCTGGGAAAGGGGATTTTAATGGTTTTACTTAGTTATAGATTTTGTAAAATAATGTTTGGGAATTAGTCATAATTTAAAAACAAAACCCTTTCCCGTTAAATATTTTTACGAATCTTTGTTTAAAGGGGTTAGCAGTTAAGAAACAAGGAGGCCGATAGCTAGTTTTAGCACCAGAACATAACACATACTTAAAAAATACCCAGGTCAATAAAAGGGTGAAATGCGTAAGCGCGGACGGCGATTATGACAACCTTCGGTTTTAAAACCCCCCCCTTTTAAATAAATTTTGTCTTAACTTTAAAAACCCATAAAACAGAACAAAAAAGTTGATCAGGTGCTGCTATACCCTGTAGCACTAAGATAGATTTTCACACAAACAAAACCAAATTCATAAAATAAAAAAAACTTTTAATCATTTACCTAACTTTTTATTTCTTTTATTCACTCTCCCAAAACCTACCTTCTGACCATTTTTGAGGAAAAGATGTCCGGGGCGGCGAAGTTTGAAGAAACGCCCCCATAGTAACAAGAGGTTACCCTTTTGGCTAACCTAACGAAGGGGGTGGCGGCCCGTTCTGTCGGCCGGCCAAAAACTGCAGGTTACCGGTGATGCGGCTATCGTGCTTCTTCGGCAAGGAAAACCCCGCGCACTGGGTTGTGATCCCGGGTCTCGTTTGGGACTTCTCTCGAACATGTGTGCGTCGAAGGGGGGCCGGAGAGAAAAGTAAAAACAATGCTGGACCTTAATTCCCCCGTTCGTGAATGTACCGGAACAATAACAGCAATTTTATTCCAACCCAATTTTGCATATGATCGGTGATCAATAAGACCTTGGACCAGTTTTTTATAGTTTAAGTCCTTTTGCCAGCAAAAAAAACTCAGCGGCGGTTTGCTCCCTTTTTTCCGATGGTCAACCCGGGTTGGAGAGAATGGGGGCCCTTGGAAGGGGGTGCTTTTATACAGCCCGTGGCATCCCGGGGAATCTGCTGCCCACCCCCCTTTTCTCAGTTGCTGGAAGCAGTTAAAGCAAATTTATTTGAAAAAATCCCCGAAGAGTTTGTCCAGAGTTTTAATTTTTTGAAAATGGGTATGTACCACAAGCTTTTAAGGTAGCTGTAATTAAACCTTTGCTTAAGAAACCTTCGCTTGATCGAGATGACTTACAAAAAATTACAGACCGATATCCAATCTTCCATTCTTATCTAAAATTCTTGAGAAAATAGTTGCTAATCAAATGTGTGAGCATTTACACAGCAATGACCTGTTTGAAGAGTTTCAGTCAGGTTTCAGAGCTCATCATAGCACTGAAACAGCTCTGCTGAAAGTCACTAATGATATTCTTATTGCCTCAGATAATGGACTTGTGTCTGTACTGGTTCTGTTAGATCTCAGTGCTGCATTTGATACAGTCGATCACAATATTCTCTTAGAAAGGCTGGAATATGCTGTAGGGATCAGGGGAACAGCGCTAGGCTGGTTTAAATCTTATTTGTCTGACAGATTCCAGTTTGTTCATGTAAATGATAAATCATCTTTAAACTCCAGGGTTAATTGTGGAGTACCACAGGGTTAGCCCAACCAGACTACAAGCATGTCTTGAAGACATAAAAACTTGGAAGACTTTTAAATTTTCTGCTTCTAAATTCAGACCTCAGAAGTTGTCGTCTTTGGACCGGAGTCTTTAAAAAAGAAACTGCTTAGGGTCAATCACTTAACCTGGATGGCATTAAATTGACCTCCGATAATAGTGGCCTGAAGCTGTAAAGCCCTTTTCATAGTTGATGTCAAACCTTACATGAAACAGGAAAAATTTACTAATATTAATAGCATGACATAATGCAAAGGTTTTTACTGTATTCTGTCTGATCTGTGGTCAGTAAAATAGAGTTAGCATTGTTTTAACATATAAAAGCAAATCTCGAGCGGGTCATGTATGTTAGTCTTTATTTGCACTTTTTTTACACAACGAGGCAACACAAAGTGCTTTGCTATAGATAGAAAGAAAAGTGGAGGCAATAAAAAACAAACATACAATAACAACAATGACAGAACAAACAAATAGAAGATAATCTATCAGCTAAACAAGGTTATGCATAGGAAAAAAAAAATCTAAGAAATGTGTTGTTGAAAGTTAATGTTTGTACCTCTGAATGGAAAAATACTTTTACCTATGTAACTTATGTTAGAATGAAAATGCTTATTTTATTTCCAAAGCAGACTGGTTGGACTGCACCAGCTCAAAGGTGAAGGAGGGTAGGAATAGAAATTTGTATTTATTTCTAATATTTAATTTACAAAAAAAGACAAACAAAAAGAAGTCAAAAGACAATTCACAAATACTATGCAAAGAAGTTAAAAAAAGAATAAACTTACAATGTAACATTGTCTCATGTCTAATTGAGATCTACTTGTAGCCTCAACATTGAAATCAGGTCTAGAGCTCATTGAAGGGATGTGTGTAAGTGTAATTTTGAAGCTGCCTGATTGCATTGATTTTACATTTCTGGATATTAATTGGCTGTCTTGGTAGGCGTCTGGCATGACCTTTGTTGTGAATTGCTATGCTATATCAACAAATTGAACTAAACTGAATAACATTAGCTGATCTCAGTGATCAGTGCTGCCTGAAAAACTCTTTCAATATTTATTTTGACACACTACAGATTTTTTTTCTTCCCAAAAAAAAGTGAGCTGCTAAAGAGAAAAGCAATACATCTCCACAACAGAAATAGTAATAGAAGAAAAGTTGTATAGGATGTTTATTTTTAAATTTCACTTTCATCAGAATGGATTACTGATTCAAACAATTAACCAACCATAATATAGATTTTATCCAAAAACATATATTGGCAGCTGCTCTATGATGCAGTCCATCAGTTATTTAAGTAATCATAAGATTCCTATTGTAAATGTAAAGGATTCAACAAGCTGTATACAGGTCAGTAATAACTGGTGTTTTCAGGAAAAACTACCAAATCAGTAACTCACAGAAGCTTTATACAATACCAAAAACTCTGTAATATTAATAGTTTAAAAGAATAAATAAATAGCTTGTTCTAAACAAAAAGTTAATAAAAACTAAATAATCAAAAAGTGCTGTAGTTTATGTCTAAAGGTCAGTGTGTCTTTGGATCTGCACACTGCACTCAATCCACATTCCCACGCATCATTCTGAAGGTTGTGTTGAAAGGTGAGGCAAAGTCTAAACAAATAAACTTCAGATTAATTCTGTTATTTTTAAGTCTTTTTAAATCAGACATCTCAAAATCACATGGGTGTCTGACACGGAGCTACAAGGACATCATAGGGGCAAACTCTAAAATAATGTATTTTTTATCAAAGAGTTCCATCAAAACACTGAAAATGTTCTACCAGCAACCTCAGTATGCAGCCCACATGTTGGACTGTAAACAATGTTTGAACTAATCTGGTGCTGCTGTAGAAATAACCTTTAAAACTTGCAGAAACTAGCATCCACGCAACTTAGTGTACTTCACACTCACTTGTACAGGTCCAGAAAGACAGTTGTATGAGAATTTGGATAGGATACACTTGCTGTCTTCCTCAGTATCTTGTAGGAACCCATGTACTGCACCAGAATTTAAATCAGTTCATGCATATGGAACGGTCCAGTTGGAATTTCCGTACTGTAAAGCAGCTTGTCACTCAGAACGTCAGCATCAACTTTTGCCCTCACAAGCCTGAAATACAAAATTCAGAGACTATGATAAATCTGGCAGCCCTGGCTCTCTGACAGCAGTGTGGGGCTTCAGAAGAATGACCTGCTAACTGTGTACCGCATGTATAGGGGGTTCTGATCCACTGCTCCTCCGACAGAAGAGGGAGACACACTCAGACAAGGGAATTGGGAGGGTCTACATGCGAATACAACAAACCAAGCATGCGTTCAACTGCATCCCTCGGGTTTTAAGCTTGTCAATGGGCTTGTTTTCCACCTTTCAGGACTATAGTTTACTTTCCAAAGATTATAGAGGGGTAAAATGGAAGTTAGAAGTTTTTTTTTCTTTCTTGTAGCTTAGATTTAATGCCAACTGCAATTTATCACCGAAAAATTCTTCCTTTTTTAACAAGCAGAGATGATTCACTAACTATCACAAAGTCTGCTGTGCCTCAGAGTAACTGATCCGTTTCTCTCGCATGGGGAGATACTGCTTTAACAAGATAAACCATGACATGATCTCACAGAGTGAAATTTGCAGTACTTTCTTCTCTTCGACTAATGCAGAATATTGTATTTCTGATTTAGAATGTCATAGCCATTCCTCATGTCAATAAGATTACAATATGCAGCTGATCCCTGCTGATCCAGAAATCCTAATCCCAAAGCCCGAGAATACCCACTTTCTAACACCCCCAATCTTCTTAGAAGTAACTTTGTGTTTGTGCATATGTGTGTGCTCATGTGTGTTTGGGGGAGTGGGGGAGGGTGTCTGCACCCCAATAATTATACTCATTCCACATGCTATGAACTCACCATGACCTGTTTTTGTAGAGGGAATCAAGGCTGTAGGTTGTTCTTGGGATATATCCAATCCAATTGAGTGGATGAGAAGCGACAGAGGCATTAAGGCCCAGAGAGCCATGCTGCAGATTCTGAACACGTAATTAGACCTGTCCCAGGAGGACACGTGGTGAGTCTGCTTATTCCAGACTATACATTAGGAATGACATCCTTCCCCAACTAGACGGCAGGCAAATGAACATCAGTTTACAGCAGCTGAAAAAAACAACAGCTAATAATTAGTTCCCATTTGCATTAAATGACATTTCTCAGAGCCATAAACCTCAGTTATGTTGACATGAGAGGCTTTGTTTGATTTTTTTTTTTCTTCTTTCTGTGGCATTACTTCAGAAAGTTAGAACCGGTGACTGTGTAAGAAGCATAACAGATTGATTAGCTGAATGAAATTAAATCACTACCACAAGTCTGACAGCAAGCTTACCTCAGAGATAGGGCTCATTCTAAAAGCAATCAAACCTTAATTGTTCCACTCCATGAGCACTTAACAAAAAAAAAGAGCAGATTAGCACGGCAGCAAAAATGATTATGTTTTCATTAATTTTCTTTTATAAAACCAACTGCTTAATTAAAAAGACTAGGTTTCTTTGACTGTAAGCCTTTCGTTTAGTCTTTTTTCCCCTCTCTGTTTATTTGTCCTTATTGTATGGTATGTGTTTCCCCATGTGCTTTGAATTTAAATGCAACGGCATTTAATGTGAGTCTAAGTTCATATCCTGTTTGTAATCTGTTTAACCTGTTGTATTGTGATCAGCCGGCTGTTTCTTTTCTGCAGCAGTGGCTTTGGTCAAGCTAGGAAGGCATCTCTCAGTTGGAGATTATCCTTTACCCTTGAGTGGGAATCTTAACCGGAGGGACTCAAAGACGAGAGGAAAGGGACACAGATTTCCATCTCGTTTGGCTCCCTCCTCCATCCCCCGCTTTCTCTTACTTGTGTCAGACGTTCTCCTATTGTTTACTAAAATATGGCTTTCTGTCAAGCAATACCGTGTGCACTTAGAAATATACTGTATATTAACACACCAATGGGCAGAAAAAGTAAATTTAGATTGGCACACTTGAGATTGCTTTACATTATGTAATATTTAGCTTAAATCAAAGCGCTCTAAATGCTTGATCTATATCTCATTTACATACTGGTTTGGCTCTATGCCATCGAGGAATCTGGGCTTTCTTCCAATACAACAAGCAGAATTATGTTTTAGTGTGATTAGAGGTGTAAGGAGATCAATGCTATCAAGGAGAGGAAGAAGAATGATATTTGTTGTGATTTTTTAGAAAAGAGCTTATTTTATGAAAGACTACTCATTTTTACTTTTATTTCTTATTTTGCAATTGCTCCCATGACAATGTAGTTTCTGGTTGGGGTTGACACTAATGCTAATACCAGGTTACGTCTGAGGCCAAGGTTCTCAACTAGGAAAAGGTGAGCTACTCCCTCCAAGTTGGGAATCAGTTCTTTCCTCAAAAGTATCTTGTCTTGTTCATGAGTGATTGAGGATGAAGGACTAGATGGATTAGGATGGGTGCTGCTCCAGTCTGTTGTGTTGAAGAAAAAGCTTAGCCCAAAACCAAGCTCTCGATTTACCGTTTTGTCTGTGTATCTTCCCTTTACCAATGGCCACGATGTATGGATCAAAAAAAGGAGGTCCTGAATGGAAGCGGCCAAAAGGAGCTTCATCCAGAGGGTGGCTTTGCCACTGAAAGCTGGAATGTTGAAAAAAAATGTGATTATTTCAGTTATTTTGGGCTTTATGGAAATCACAATTATTTAAAATGTTTACCCATTGAGTTAGGGAAAACAACATATCTATTAAAATTGTAAATCAGTAAACTGCCTTGAACATTAAATTATCCCTGATACCTTTTTGTTGAATCAAAGCTTGAAATAACTGAGGAAGTATCTATTCAAATCAAGGAAATGTTTAAAAATATTAAATAAACACAAAAGCAATCAACGATATGGTGTACCTTGACAATCCATGGAAAACAAAGTTCTACATAGAAAATTTATTACCAAATATATTTAACTGTAAAAAAGAAAAAAAGAAAAAAACAACTTAAAAATAGAGTAAGAGCTTAAAAAAATATAACCATGTTATTTCAACAACAACAACAAAAAAAAAAAAAAAAAAACTTTGTATATATTTTTTGCATTTTCCAATTTTAACTTCAGGTCTTTGAACATATTTGTTTTATTGCACAGTGGTACAGAGTCAGACACAATCGAGTAACGAATCTTGCACATTATGTGTTTTTTAAGTCTGTGTGTTTTAGAATCCAGAGTGTTCCAAAACAAATAAACTGACTTCACCTTCTCTTTGGCTAAAAACTGCAGCAGCTGTTGCAGCTTTTGCCTTAGGTGCTGGTCATTTTGGCCCTTTACAGTTTTGATAGTTTCCAGGTACAGCAAGATGCTGTAGACATCTTGCTGTCTACAGCAAGATATTTCTTAACAACCATGTCTCTAATTACAACTGCCAGGGGGGCATGGCAAGTGAAATATACCAAAATAATAATATTACATTCCTTTTGTATCTTTATCTTTTGTTTCTAAAACAAACAAATAATTTGATTAATTACAAATCCCTATAATAACCCTTGGTAAAAATGCCATGGTTTCACTGCCAACTGTAGTTTTAACAGAGTCTTACCATTAAAAACGTTATAGATGACTCCTTTAGTTGACTGGCCATAAGTGTAGAGACCTGAAATATTTGAAAACAGCTGAGGTAGTCTTTTCGCAATTAAATGAAAAATGTAAGAGCCTTCTTTCAGCCAGCTCATCGTCAGTGTGCAGTACCATGTGGGTGAGGAACAGCACCAAATTACATTTCATACAGCCTAAGAAAAGTCTTTGAAACTATCTCAATTTACGGAGTCTTAACCGCAGGAATATGAAGTAAAATAGTCCCATTAGAATCAGACATTTTTTAGACATTGAATTTATTACACTTAATTTTTTGCAACACATTTGCAGGCAAAGTTTTGCAGGTGAATTTTTGCAGGTGAATTTCTGCAGGTGAATTTCTGGAGGGGAATTTTTGCAGGTGAATTTTCTCAGGCGAATTCTTGCAGGTGAATTTTTGCTGGCAAATTTTAAGTACAAAAAAAAATTCACATACATAATTGCACAGGATAAAAATTCAGAACAGTCAGTCAGTCATTTTCTACCTCTTATTCCATAGTGGGTGGCGGGGGAGCTGGTGCCTATCTCCAACAGTCTATGGGCGAGAGGCAGGGTACACCCTGGACAGGTCGCCAGTCCATCGAAGGGCAACACACAAACAACCAAGCACACACTCATCCATACACCTCAGGGCAATTTAGTGTGACCAATTAACCTAACAGGCATGTCTTTGGACTGTGGGAGGAAGCCGGAGTACCCGGTGAGAACCCACGCATGCAAGGGGAGAAGATCCAAACTCCATGCAGAAAGACCCCCGGCCGGGAATTGAACCCAGGACCTTCTTGCTGCTACCAACTGCGCCACCGTGCAGCCCTGTTATAAATTAAATGTCTAAAAAATGTCTGATTCTAATGAGACTATTTTACTTCCATACAGGAACGATATGATTCCAAAATGTAGCAATTTTGAAACAGAGTTTAAAACGTTTCTATACCTTGATACAGCTAATGGGCCAACGTCTTCATCCCACTTTAGAGAAGACCTTGGGACAGATCCAGATCTCACTGGAAGCACCATATGTGCCTTTGGGATATGAGTTGGAACGAGTGGGAGGGTCTTCCTAAGAAGACTCTCGTGGACATATATTATTGGCCGGAGTAATGCTAATCCCTTGACAAATTGTCTAATATACAGCAAAGATTACCTCTACACCCCTTATCAAGTGGTCGGTAAGAGTTACCAGATAACTGTGCAAGTAAAGTGGATGATGTAAGAGAAATCTTTTTTTGCTGTATCTTGTGGATTAATGAAAGAAGACCAAAACAGTGATTGAATGCGGAATTGCAGGAATGTTTACAAAGGAAGACGTAAGCAAATAAAGTAGGCAAGAGTAGTGGGAAGCTAAAAGTACTTAAGGCAGGATACCAAGGAAGGAGAAAATTACTTGTATTGACTGAATAGACAGAGATAGAGCTGGAAGCAATGGCAGGTTACAGTGATTAAGGATAGTGATGGGAATGTACTAATACGTGAAGAGTGAGTTGAGACAATGGAAGGAGTACACAGAGGAGCGGAGGAATGAGGAACACTAGAGAGATGGATACAATTTTGTAAATCAGGAAATGCAGGGGATTAATAGGAAAAATGGCAGATATGCATTGGATGATTTGGCAATGGCAGGAAGGATTTGTCGAGTTTTTCATGGGCACAACCCACTTACTCAACTAAAAAAAAAGCATTTTCTTAAGTGTGCATTTAAGAGGAAATAAGCTTTTTAACTGTACAAGATTTAGTGCCAAGAAGCATTGCTAAAAGAAATAAATAACTGGCCAAGTTACTACAAAAGCTGGCTTTGAATAAGTTACTCATTCATCACAATGTAGATGTGAACTATGTGGTTCTGAAATTAGTTGTAGATAATATGAAAAATTGTCTATAAAAAATGAATAAGTCTTACAAATTGGCTTCCTGCCTGGGTAAATCATGCTTGACTAACAGACAAAAGAGTGAGATGGATATCAAAACCAACTGTTGTCTTGACACAGCCAGATTGTTATGATTCTGGCCCGTCTGCCTACTCTGCTCTCACTCATGCAATTAACTCATCTGCTTCACCTGTCTGCTGCTGCTCTGCTGCGCAATCACCGTCATGCCACACACCTGTGGAGCTGCAGTTATATACAGCCCTCTGACAGGCAGATGGTGCCAGATTTCCGAAAACATTTGTGAGTAGTTATCCAGCGTACCTTCCTGACTGATCTCGTTCCATGACCTTGCCTTGCCTTACGGATTATTCCCTCTTGCTTGCTCCTTGTCTGACGGATTGGATTTTGGATTTCGACTCTGTTTTCTGCCTCTGGTTTATGTCTCTGCCTGCCCCTTGTCTGACGCCTCTAGCCCTGGAATTCGACCCTGTTTCTGTCCCTGGATTTACGTCTCAGCCTAGCCACTGGTTTATTCAGCCTGAGTCCGCCTGGCTCTCTAGTCTGCCTGGATTTATTATCAAGAGGACAATCACAGCTCTCTGTGGTCCT
Organism: Crenichthys baileyi; assembly: GCA_036173005.1. Classification (NCBI taxonomy): domain Eukaryota; kingdom Metazoa; phylum Chordata; class Actinopteri; order Cyprinodontiformes; family Goodeidae; genus Crenichthys; species Crenichthys baileyi. The sequence continues at coordinate 87,139 of JAHHUM010001909.1, read as the reverse complement.
GTCACAACGTCAGCTGGTTCCCCGGAGGATTTGGATCAGTCGGCAATCTGACTTCAGTCTGTTGGACGCTTCCTCATTAACTGACTGGATCTCTTCCTCCTCTGGATTCTGTGCCTCATCACCAGACTGAGAAGGTTAGTGGCTTTATCTAACTCCTCGCAGATCCTGAGTTTTATTCAGCCACTAACTAGTCTCTCTGTTCTCAGTGGTTCCTGGAAGCTGACTGCTGCTCTTCTGCTCTCTGATCCTGAGTTTCTGAATAAACCTTTTTACTTATCACTTTGTGTTTGGCTGAATTTGGGTTCTCTGTCTCTGGTCGTGATACGGATGTACTATGGTGTCAAAAAGAGCGAGTTCTTTCTAATTCCTCTGTTCTTTTCCTGGACATGTCTTTAATGTCTTTCAGTGAGACTTTAGGTTATGAATAGTGAAATTAAGCATAAGCATCATGGATGTGAGGTTTAACTTGACCATCTTTCTGTGGGACACTTCAAATAGCCTTGTAGATTTAGTTAAAGCTAAATTATGACCCATACGGGTCGCGCCCCATGATCTCCAAGCAGGAGGACCATATAACCTTTCTAGGGTGTATTATTTTCAAGCCGCTTGTTTGAATCCCTGACATTGCATAAAAGTTTATCACAGGTGGCTGAGTAAAACTATTTCATTTAATCCTGTTAATCTTTTTTGGTAATTTAACTATCTAGGAACCTTTTAAATGGTTTATAATTAGCCATAAAATTATTGATTACTAATTGTTTCAAACTTTGAATGTGGCTGCTGTGTTATAGTCAATAGTGTTTACACGCTTAAATGTAAAAATGTCAGTCATTAAATGTTAAAGTAACCAACAATTTCTGTAGAGCTTATAATAATCTTTCCAAAAACCAGAGGAAAACCTCTTTGAAAATGTGTATTGGGAGTACCAACACTCAACGCTACAAAAAAGTATGATTTTTAAGTTCAGGAATTACTGGGAGTTTTCAGAAGAAAAACTGAAAAGTTTTTTTTGGCCTAGTTCTGACTTCTAATACCTAACCTAAATCCACATTAGATAACCCAACACTGTCAGAGCAACCTAAAGCTGGGTTTGAACAGGGCACGAGGATCTTGTGCAAACAGATACGCAATTTGTGCAGCACCTGCTCATGCACCTCCATAAATTCTAACTTGGTGTGGACCACTCTTCATTCAGAATGAACGAAGTTGAAGGTCCAAACATTTCACGCACAAATTAATCACGTCTTCATAAACAGAAGGAAGAGTAACTGAAAAAAACAACCAACAAAAAAAGGTGAGAGAAATGCAAGATACAAAGTTAGATTGTATGCGTGAACAAGCTTTTTTATTAAGAGTCTGAAATTGTATCTAGGTACAGATAGCAACATTATGGAGAACCCTGAGCATCCTCTCCATGAGACTATTGTACAACAGAGTGTCTTCAGTCAGAGGCTTCTTCAGATCTGCTGTAAGACAGACCGCTACAGGAGATCCTTCCTGCCCACAGCCATCAGCATCTACAACAGCTCTTTGAAGAAACCTTCATAATTTGAGCTACAACATTTAATCTCCCTTCGGGATAAATGTATTAATGTTGGTGCTCCAAGCTGACCCGCATGCGCATAATAAGAAGTGTGCCGTCAAGCGCAGCACAACAGTAAACACGGAGAAACAGGTTTTATGGTTTAAGTGCACAACAGAACATTTATTGTCAGCGGGTGCTGTGTTAAACACATGAATAAAAGTAGAGTGTGACTTGTTCCGTTTTAGGGAAATCTGTCAATTCAGCACAACAAACTGTTTGGATGCGAAGACACAGGCAGAAGACTAGACGCAATCCAGTGTATCGAATTGCACCAGAGGCAGATCATCACATGTTAGGTAACCTCAATAGCATTTTGAAGTCCTCTGTTTGAACGGTTGTGTACGAATTTTACAATACAAGCTACATCCCACATCCAGACGGTTCCTATGAGCCTTTCAATTAGGCTTGAATGAAGTTTTATTTCTGTTTAACGAGCTCTAATGTCTCACTGTCTCTCGACTGTGCAGTACTATTCTAGCCCCATGTCTGTTTTGCTAACTGCTACAGTTTTCTGCTGAGCGGTGCAAAATTGTGATGAATGTGATGGAAAGTGACATCAAAGGCTACGTTCACACTGCAGCTTGAAGTGACCCAAATCTGATTTTTTTTGGCCGTATGCGACCTATATCCAAACTTTTCATGACAGTCTAAACAACACAGATCCGATTTTTTCAAATGGGACCCAGGCCACTTGGATATGTGGTCCTAAATCCGATGCGTATCTGATCTTTTCAAATGCGACCTGTGTCTGTACGGCCAGGTTGCGATCATCCGACCTGTACGTCATTGATACTCGACAAACGTCACTATTTTGGGTCCTGCTACGCAGAAGCGGGAAGAAAAATATGCACATAAAGGTTGCCTTTGTCATTCGAAAATTATGAATGAAGTCCGTATCATCAAAGCCGCTCACATCACTATTTCACCACTGTTGGCTTCGACTCCAAACTGCCCCATTTTGTGGGGCAGTTGTGCAACTGCCCCACAAAATGCCATGACCAAAAACCTGGCTCTCTTTCTTTTCGATTTTCTTAAAAATACTGCGTTGTTAATATGCTGGCTCCGGTTGGAAAACAACTTAAAAACCGCTAAATACAGACTAACATTTCCATCCATATTTACTTCCCGAAACACTAAACACGCTCGCTACATGTGACGTCATTCCGTCGTCTTTTGCGCATGCGGGACATTTGAGTTGTATGAAGGCGTTCTCACTGGAGAGCACTACAAGTCACATATATTTGGAAATGTGAACGACCACTCAAAAAAAATCGGATTTCACCAAAAAATCGGAATTGAGCATTAAGACCTGCAGTGTGATAGTAGCCAAAGTCATATCTAATCCGCCTTGGTCGTTCTCACTGGAGTTACATTCCAAAAGATCAGATACGAGTCGGATTCAGGACCACATATGATTGTTGCTCGAATGTGACTTGAAAAAGTTAGATACGGGCCAGATCTGAGCGTTCAGGCTTGTTCTAAAAAGTCTGACCTTGTCACTTGACCCCAAAAAAATCTGATTTGGGCCACATTTGCCTGCACTGGGAACGGGGCCATAGAGATCTTTCACAAAGAGGTCCACAGACGATATTCCTTTCTAGGGCGGACCAAGAGGGATCAGGAGTGTGGTCTTGTCACATTAACAGATCAAGGAATATTTACCTTCCCACATGTTTATTTTAAAACCAGGTTAATAATTAGTGTTTTGAGTGTATGGCTTTTTGTGATTAATTATATATAATATATTATAATATATATATATATATATATATAAAATTATATATATATAATATATCTCCTTAACGGGTTTTTGTTTTGAATTTTTGCTTATGATTTAGCTGCTGTTTGCTTTACTACAGTCTTTTCTTAGTTACTCGTGTGTGTAGATAGTGGTAAATGGTTTTAAAAGTGATTCTTGATTTTAGTGATTACCAGCTATCATAGGTTTTTAGATTTTCTCAATTAAATATTTATAAACTTGGCTTTGGTTTTAAATAAATTCTGAATCCTGATGGATATAGAGACTCCTCTTTCTTTTTTAGTGTAATCAAAATAGCTTGATGGAAGGGAAGCATTCATCTTTCAGACTGATTTTGAGAAGTTATGAGACTGATTCATTTTTGAACATTCTAAGTTTTATGTAGTTTAACTTTACTGCATCAACAAATCAGTGGAGGCAGAGCAAAATAATTGCTAGTAGTCATTATGAATATGTTTATAACAGTTTAAAAAGAAGCAGACAAAGCAAAGCAAAGGATTCCTAAGACAGAAAAAAAATGTAAGCAACAAGATACTTAAAGAGACTGAGCTTTACGCAGCAGGAAGCTGAAGATGCAAGAAGACTTGCAAAATTAAAAAGTAACAACCATGTGTGCACTCTCACAAGACTCCAGCTTGCTTCTGAAGCCATTTTAATGTGCGTCAATCTGTGCAATCTCCAAAAAGTCAGTCTCACCAAGCAAAGAAGATGAATAAATGAGTGTGTCTGACCGAGCAGTCATAGTTGAGATCAAAGTAGAAGGAGATAATTAACAGCAGACTAATTGGTAACCACCCTGAGTTTTCATCAGATATGAAAAAGAGGGAAGCTTTGCTGGATATTAATTGGAGGAGAATGTGCAAAAAATGTGTTTGGGCGAGACATTTTAACGAGTAGATGGCTTGATACAATCATACTTTACTGGAGACTTATGAAAATTAATGAAAGATTGTAAATTAACTTAAAAAAATCATAAGTCGCCCAAAAACACTCAAATTAACAAACGACATTTTGTGCTATAAAACAGTTTACAGTATCATGAGGATTTTGTTCTAGCATTGAACTCTTCTTTAAATGTTCTGATTTAGACTTTATGTTACATTCCAAAACTGGACATCACTTACTGAAATGTGTTAAACATTAACTCAAATAAACCTGTGTTGTACATGATCATAAAAATGTTGTTAAAAAAAATATAAAAAAACAAAACTGCAAAAGTTAATTGCTCACATAACAGAGCTAGACTTATGGGTTTATGTTACAGTATTTTGCTGTATATGACACCTTTTTAAGTTTCTTCTTTTTTCTTGGAGCTGCAAGCTCAAAGGCAGATCTAATAAGAACCAGACCCATGAGAAAATCTTAAATAATTTGATACCTTTGATGGCTGTATATTAAAAAGGTTTTCTCCACACTGCTATGAGAAAGCTTTACATAAAAAGAGGATTAAGCTCCTACATGTGCAAAGTATTAATGAGTCAACACACACCTAATAAACAGCAGGAATCAGTATATCATTTCATTTTGCAACATATGTAGAAATACAGCTGAGGGAACTGAGAACAACAGTCTCAGGTGGGACATTAAAAGCAGTTTTTATACGGCTGAAAATAGCTCATTCCGTTGTGAATTATGGCATTGTTAGAAGCTCACAGCAGCCATATGCCCCATGGTGCAATTGTGAAGTAATACTCTGAAAATAAAAGGCTTACATATTAAGATCTTTTTAATCTATTATTACACTGTACAAGAGAACCTTATAGTCCAGCTTCATCATCTTGAAGTCTCCGGTAACACATTTAATGTGTTCTATGGCAATGTATCAAACTGTGGGGGACACCATTTTTGTCATGTTACTAGTTAAAACACAAGACCCATGAGTAGATCCATCAGCGGTAATAATAACATGGGTGAAAAAACTTGTGTTCAATGTGCTAATACAATGTGTTTATATAGAAAATGCTTAAATGCTAAAATAGAACACAGAATAAGCTAAATTGACAATAACAATGATGCTTCTCATTTACATTTTTTTTTGATTGCAGAGAGATCCAAAACCAAATGGAAAGGACATGCAGATGAACAGAAAGTTTTATACTAATATCCTAATTTTCTGAAAGAAGAACTTTACAGTTTCGTACAGGGGATAGCAAACATTGCTAGTTGGTTGTTACAAATATATAGAAAAGACCGTTTTTCCATTCTTACTTGTTAGATTTTAATAGCTTCTTCTCACTAGAACTATACAAATCAATAACAAATTGGAATACAGTGAAGCTGTTAAGTGGATCCCTGTGGGGTTTGTATGAAAATGTTCATTTCTGAAAAGTTGTAAAATTTATGTGGTTTGTCATTTGCTGTCACAAATGGGTAGTGGAAGAGAGGTACTCGCACGCAGACAGAGTCTAGAGTCAAGCAGGCGAGGATGTTGAAAGAAAACAAAGCTGATTTTTTTTATTGCTGAGGCACAGAACATAAACTACAACACCTGGCAAAAAAATATGGGGGCCTTCTAGTCAGTTGATTTACCTTGCAACAAAACTCAAATCACAGATATGACATTTTTCTGAACAGCTGAAGAGTCTGACTTTGTAAAACATAGTTAGGTTCAAAATTATTTATACCCAGCCAGTTTGTTTTCAATGTATTGAGGAAGCCCAATGACATTTTACACCATCAAAGGAATATATGTGTCTTATAAATGTACAGTTAAACCCAAAATTATTCATATTCCTAGCAAATTTAGATGTAAAGTAATCTGTTAATTTTGGCAACATGTTTCTTCTTACTAGAATTACTATTACCGTTTTGCTGTGGCTGAGCCAGAGTCCCGACTTCAATCTGACAGATAATCTGTGGAGGGATTTTAAGATTTGAGTGAATGGTAAAAAGGCCTTCCAGTCCCAAAGCCTAAGAGCCCATTACCCAAAATAAATTGTTAAAATACCAGCAGGAACATGTAAAAAACTGGTCAGCAAGAAGGGCTGTAATGGCATTGAAGATTTGTGTACTGATTATTGAAAACTGTATTAAAGTTTTAGCCTGAAAACATTTTAAATGGTTTCATAATCTTTGAGAGATGAAAGTATTATTTACTACTATATACTATACTATATATAATTTTTTTTTTTTGTTACCAGGCTTTGTAAATATTTGTGAAGCTGTCACGCAGAATTTCTGGGATACTATATTTGTGAAAAGGGTTTTGATATTATTGGTCATATTGCCACACTGTTAAAAAACAATACCACTGACATTTCTTCTTCTGTCTCGACAAACTGAAATTTTTTTTAAAGTCTAATGCTGTCTACTATAAACATGGAAAAACCTGTAACAATTTGTGGTTTTGTGTTCTTTTAAAATGCCTCAATTTCACAAGGAGTTGCACACAAGACAACAGTGTAATAAGTCCCAAAGGAATCTGTGCCCAACATCAGAGTTAAAAAAATTAGGTGTGTGGATTACTCAGGCAGAAGCATAAGTCAAAGTTGTTGTGTTTGACAGTGAGTTATTTGGTTGCGAGTGCACACCCAAACACAGTATTACTTGCTTGAAACCCCCACTGGGAACTCTGGGTCTAAAAATAAAACCCCTAACAACACACATTTAAATCTCAGAGGGACACAGATGTCTCGAGTCTCTCTTGAACTGCTATGGGTGTTGTTATATCTTCCTGTGAATATATGCAAGTTGTTGTTCTTCTTTCTTTATTCTTTGTTGTTCCAAATATTATATGGCATGCCTGAGCTGTGATTCTTCAACTTCCCAAGACATTGTAGAGATAAGGCCTTGGGGATCTTGTGAGCCAGATCAAAAATATCTGCTTGTTTTCTTGGTCTCCTGAAAAATTTACTCCACTTGATATACCCACTGAGATTGTCATGGAGGTTTCACAAGGGAGAAGATTCAGAAACCAGCTCTGGTGAGGTCACAGACTCAGTTCTCATTACCAGCAGCCTCTTTCACAGTTCCTCCTTCTGCCTACTGTAGGACACCTGCACACCCTTGTTTCCATGCAACAGCAAGCGAGGCTATACCAACCTTGCCTTTTCTCTGTATTTTACACACAGAAATGACGCTGACATTGATTTTTTTCGTATTCCTTTTGGACAGAAGGATGGATAAGCATTTTTCCCCTCAAATGTTATTTAAAAGAGTATCTCTGAGTCCCAAACACCTCAAACAGTTATGCACTGGCCTAATCTCGGTTGTTTGACTGCTTATTCAATATCCGTTATGATGTTTTCCCTCTCTTCTGTAATCCAGGAGACTGTGCTGAAAATACCAATTTTTCACCAGACATGAATGTAGATACGGAGCATACTATGCAGCAAATAATGTGACTTGTATGAATACATTCTCTGCAAATCCCCAACTGAGATCATGTTCTGTGCTTCAATTTCACATCTCCACAGTTTATTTATTTTTCTCACCATTTACTTAGACCAGATGATTGGATGCCTTACTGAGCAACACCTTTTCTGCTATGATTAAACAAAGAAGACCAACAATAATGTGTTAAGGTAGGTGCCAGAACTAATCTATGTGAGGTGTTACAGTTAAAACATGCCTTTCATTTTTGGCATAATTAATTCAGTTTTAATAGGTCACCTATTACTTTGGAACTCGCTTGCAATATTACCCATTTATAAAAATCCATACCAAAGCAACTAAAAATATAAAAAGAAAAAAAAACTGATAATAAATCACTTTTTTTCCCTTGGAGGTTATAAATGAATGTACTAATGATTAGAATTTGATTAGTATCATTGAAGGATGGGGGCATCATTAAATGTGAGAAGCTCTTGTTGGTGTTAAGCCAAGGAGTTAATTTGAAAAAGATTTATTGCGGCTCATGTGCAGTGTCACAAGTTACAAGCAAAGATCCTTGGCCTATCTCAGTTTCCTGCCTGGCAAAAAAAATGGAACTCATCACCCAATCAAGCCGAATGGCATTTTTCCAAAGTTGAAGCTGAGAGCTGGGAGGAAGATTATTTGCAAATTAACGTAACAGAGACATTTAGGTGAGGTGGTGCATAGCAAATTTATTCTATATTTATGCTGTTGTTCTTTGGTAAATTATTGTCATGTAACTGTCTACCCACACACTGTTTATCTACTTAGTATAGGGGAATCAGATCTGAAATATTCCTTGTGGGAATGAAACTACTGCTCAGACATATAGGGCCAAATTAGCAATTAACAAGTAATGTTTGAACTATAATGTCGAAATGAGAAAATAAAATATACAAGGGAGGAAAATATAAACCCATCCTTTTTCAGATCATGTTTGGGATTCGGTACCTTACTTGGTATCATCAGCATCACTCTGTGTTTACCTCTGTTTATAACATTAGAGCCCATTAGATTCCAAATCCAAGTTGGCTTAAATCTATACGGATTTGTGTACTCCCTGTGCGGGTGTGGCAGTGATAAGGCCATTTTAATCCATATGTTTTGGAGAGGCAAAGATTTTGGAAGTTTCTGGAAGGTTTTTCACACCCTGAATATGGTTACTGATGTATTAGTAGTATAAAGAATTAGGTCTGTCATTTGGTTTTCTTTTGGCCAGGCCTGCTAAATTGCTGAGATGAAAGACTATAGCACTTATTGTATATTCAATGGTTCTCTGATGCCATGAAATCTCTAATTTTTGTTGTTTTATTGAGAATCAGTGAAACATTTTAAAAGAGCTGGGTTTCTTTCCTCACATATTCTTAACAAAGTTAAACACAGTGATGTACTTGCGGCTTATTAAATCTAATCTGGGCTTGATTATCTGCGTTCCTTCAGCACTCGATCACTGTGACACATCCAGTTTGGCAGCCAGAAGAAATGTTTAGCTTTCTTAAAGCCCAAATACCATTGCATATAAGAGCCAGAAAACCTAAAAATCATGGAAGTATGAAACATAGATTAGTAACAACTGGCCTTGCCATGGTTTTTAAAGCTAGTAAGTCATTTTAAAATGCCAGTTTCTGACAAAAAAGAGCCACTTGAGTATGCTTTTAGTACTTAATATGCTCATCCTTTTATGGATGATGACGTAGTGTATGCTACCTCACTGTCTTGAAGCCTGTACCGCTCCATGGCTTTAAACAAAGAACAGATCATTATTATTAACAGCAAACGAGGACAGAGCTAGTGCCTTTGCCCCAAACATCACTTATGCAGGGAAATGTAGATGAGCTCTGTGCAGTAGGGAAGATGGATTTCTCATCATCCACTCACCTTTGTTTGAAAGACATTTTGCCCCATAATAATGATACAAGTGGAATCTTTGTTTCAAGGAAAAATCTAAATCTGAGTGAAGAGGACGTAACAAACATTATGCATTGACCTAGACAGGAACCTTAAACAGGGAGTAAAAAAAATAGACCATTGAGGTGATCATGGGAGCAAAGATGCTGTTTGCTTATTATGTGCAGAAATGTGAGACTGTGTAATCACTGCATGGCTTGCTAATGTCAAGTAGGCTATTTTGGTGTCAGGAGAGTCCATGCATTTGTTACTTCAAGGCTGGACTATTGTAAAAATGTACTATCAGGATGTCCACAAAATGCAGTTAAAAGCCTTCAGCTGATTCAAAATGCTGCAGCAAGAGTTCAGATGAAAATTAAAAAGAGAGATCATATTTCCCCTACTTTAGCTTCCCTTCATTGGCTCCCCGTTAAATCCAGAATAGAATTTAAAATTCTCCTCCTCACATATAAAGCCCTTAATGATTTAGTTCCATCACACATCAGAGATCTGATTGTTCCATATGTTCCTAACAGAGCACTTTGTTCTCAGACTGCAGGTCTGGTGGTTCTTAGAGTCTCTAGAAGTAGAATGGGAGGCAGATCCTTTAGTTATCAGGCTCCTCTCCTTTGGAACCAGCTCCCAGTTTTAGTCCGTGAGGCGGACACCCTGTCTACTTTTAAGGCTAGGCTTAAAACTTTCCTTTTTGATAAAGTTTATAGTTAGAGTGGCTTAGGTTATCCTGAGCTATCTTCCTTATTTTACCTCCGTCTTCTTCTCCCCTTGTTGGATGGAGTAAGGGGGAGTCAGGTTTAGCCTAAACCGGCTCAGTTATGGTTGAGGTGCAAACACACCCTCCATTTCTGCTACCTGTATGACCCCCTCTCTTTTCCAATGGTTATGGTCAATCTGACAGAGAGAGGTATCCCAATCGTTGTGGTTTTTAGTATAACAATGGCCATCAGTGGGCTCTAGATGGACAATCTGTCTACTTTTAAGGCTAGGCTTAAAACTTTCCTTTTTGATAAAACTTGTGAAGTGCCTTGAGACGACATGTGTTGTGAATTGGCGCTATATAAATAAACTGAATTGAAACTGAATTGAATTGAATTGAATTGAATTGAATTGATGTCTGTGGGTTTCAAAGTAACAAAGCTGGTCAGAAGTCCAGCTGAAATTACGTCTAACTAAGCGCTGCCAGAATTTTTGTATTACAGGCAGACTATGTTCGCTAAAAAGTCCCCTTCAAACCACTGGGTTGGTGTGCTGGTTTGTTAGGTCTTCAAGCTACTTCTCTCTGAAAATATTTTTGCTTCCTTTCTCTACCTAACTGGATAAATTCTTACATAATACCATGATTTAAAACTAATTTAAGCTGTTGACTTTGCATCAACTATATTTCTCTTGGATGGATATTATGTTAGGCCATCAGGCCCAAGTTAAGCATTTCAGACATAATGTCAATGCTTTTCAGTAACTTTCTGCTTTGTTTGCCTTTTTTGTTTGTTTTTAAATATTTCTTAATTACAGACATTTGATTTAATATACCATTTAAACTACCATGAACTACAAGTCCAAACACAACTGAAAGTTGTAAAAATGACAATATATGACCTATAAATTTTGTTTTGTTTTTTATGTATACACCTCTCCTCTTGGGTTGGAGGGGTGGCATTTGTTTTTGGGTATTTTTGTTGTAAAAAAAATGTTTTTTCTTTTTCAATTAAAATATGTACAGTAAAAACAACAGAAATGCTACTATAGTATCATGCACACACTCTTTATCTAAAAAAGAAAATGAAATGGCTAAATACTCACCAGAGACACTGGTTTAAACAGTGCACTGTACCCTGCCAATGTTCACAGAAAGAGGACAAACAGTCCAGCAAGGCATTGTTGTCAACAAAATTATAACAAAAGCTTTATCTTTTGAATGCTGGTGCCATGGCGAGGACAGAACCAAATATGGAATTATAGCACAATAATACAGATTGGCTGGTAACAAGGTTAGAAGCTGAGAGGATTTGGGCAGAACCTTGTACTGCATTTCTGGGCCGGGGTGACTGGAGTATCAAGCCCTGGTTAAGAATAATGGTTTCCCTTCAGGAAGATGTGAAATTGGATTGCTCATACAAAGTGCTTGCTGAGGATAAACCTGTGTTATCCAATTATCCACAAAACATTTAGGGTGTGTGATGTCCTAAAGAGATACAAAAATACATCATATTATGTACAATTTATAGAGGTCTATCTGTTATTCATTTATTTTCTTACACCATGAAAATGTTTTGTGAAGACCCATTTTTAATTCCAATAATGTGAATGAAAAGGAGAGATAATTCTGACTGTATTTCTCCTTTAGTGCCTCACTAGTTCATGCCAAAGCCAATGTAGATAGCACTATTGCCCAACAGAGGGCAATAGTCTATTGTAATATGCATTTACCATTTAAGCTCTGATTTGAAAATGTAATTCTATTAATTTTATAATTATCATCCTCACTTGTCCACTGGTCATTTATGGCGCATCTATGACATTTGTTGCAAAACAGCTCTTTTGAGTGGCTGTTCTACAAAAACTGACCCTGAAGAATCTGTTTTTTTGTGTGTGCTTTGAACACAGATGAAATGCATAACGACCATGTGTGCTCAGTGTCTTTGCTGTAGCTTCTGATTATTTTATGATCACAACAGTAAACAAGAACTTGCCTGTCTATCTCACACTGATCAGACTATTTTCAACCCTCAACAGTTATAAGGATATCTTTCAAATATGCATATGTGGCACAGTTGTTATGTTCATAGCAAGGCAGTTGTAACTTGCCTCTGCAGCTCATTTAAGAGGAGGAATTTCCACTTCCTAATGAGACTGATTTTCAGTCGGAAATACAAAAGCTTCTCTTCTTCTAAAAAGTGTAAGTCAGCACGCATTTGCATAAAAAAAGCCTTTGATTATGATATATATTGCCTGCAGTTGCAAAAACACTGGCCTGGGGTGGCTCTCCAGTCAGTTAGCCTCCAGTTAAGGCTCATATTGTTTTCTGATATGAAAAATTATGCACGCAGTTGCTCCGCTTCAGAATGTGAAAGAGGCTTGTCTTCCTTGTACTAAAATTATTGAAGATTACATACTAATTAGATACTTATCTAAACATAAAAAACCACTTATGGATAACTTTTTTTGAGTTATTTAGGATTTGCATTGTGCCATCTGGGAATAACATGTTGAAAGGTGAAATCCACTCAAGGGAACTCATTTATCAATGAAGGGGTTTACAAATCACCCAGTATGGGGGCCGAACATCCAGAGCGGCCAGCTTAGTGTGAAAGTGAAACTTGTAAAATGGGAAAATGAGATGAAAACCTCTTGCTTCTGAAAGAGAGCTCACCAATGAATTAGTTATCAACCATTACTGACAAACCCAGCCAGCTTTATACCTCTTAAAATGCAAAGAAGATGAGAGCAATATAGGGAGGGGTGGAAAGGAGTGTCTTTGTGATGTCAGGGGAATTAAAAAAATATCCTGCATTTGCTGTTACACTCTGAAATGTATTATTAGACACAAATGGGTATGTAAAGCTGCACAATATAACCATGGCATTAATCATAAAAATAAAAGTGAACGAAATATGGTTTTATCTTTCTTTCCAATGTCTTGTGGAATGATTTTGAATACTATAGATAATGTGTATTAGGCTATGAGTGTATATTTATTAAAATAAAGAGGGCTGCAAATTTGGGGAGCAAAAGTCTGGTTCCCTCAGAGCAGTGTGAAGTGTCAGTAAAAATGCTCAGCAGGCCAGAGAAGCAGCCAGTGGCAGGAGTGATTGGGTGGAGAAGGGCAGCAGCAAAACCATGAGGACCTCTCTTTGAAAAGCACAGCAGTAATGACCTGTCCTCTCTGTGTGGCCTCAAGTGGCGCCTTACTCTGGCACCGGGATGCTGCTTTCAGATAAGGCCTGCAAGGGCAACTAGTGCAAGGGAGTAGGGATCACAGGCTGTGGGTCAGTCTTGTCACACACGAGAAGTGGGATTGTGCTGGGGCTCTGACAGGTTTGCCGGGGCGGCAAGGTTAGAAGAAGGGGCACAGCGGGGAAGTCAAGTTGCCTACTGCTCTCCCTAACACCTACCACCATGTAGGCTTGTGATTCCCTGCGGCAGAAGGATGATTATCTGCATGACAGAACCGGGTGCATGTGCAGCCGGTGACCATGATAGTCCCTGGCAGCGGGCATTTTTTAGTTCACTGTCTCGTGCTCCTGATAATTTTATGACAGGGTGTCCTGCACAGCTGCAGGGAAGAATGTGCGGTTGGCTTTAATAAATAATCACTTCGTTAAACCACTGCATGGGACAAATGTGACGTGAAAAGAATAGGATCACAACGCAACTCTCGCAGAAGACATAAAAGTGATAGAAAATGTATGCTTCTCCTTTTGCTGGGTTGTTTTTAACCAGCTGGATAAAGGAGAGAAAGGGCCATGTGCTGCCATTTGAGAATCAACAGACTTGAGCCATCCAGATGGGAGCAGGACAACCTAGCGGCATGAAATTACAATGTAATGACTCATTTTTAGCCAGTGGTAGTATATGCGATAAGTATAATAGAGTTTCCATTTTATAAGGGACAGTGGTAAAAATGATCTGAGTTGATTTTTACGGTTATCTTTGGTAAAGTACAAGAAGCGAGGAAAAATATTCCTGTTGTAGTTTCATATAACACTTAAAAATCTCACAACTGTGAGAATTCATATGGGGAAAAAAAATTATGAAATTTTCACCAAAAAGATTATATCTTCTATGTAGTTATTCTGTCAGAATAAATAGCAGGAAGTAAATTATAGATTGTCAGATTAGAAAGGAATATGTTCATTATGTAGATGTTTCTGTCATCGTTTTAGGAATTTGTTTGACTCACATGAAAACTGACTCAGGAGACCAGAAAGGGTTCAAAGGTTTATTTACAAACAAAGTTCCACCGGAAACAATGGTCGACAGGTTCTTCGGGTTCTCTGAAGAGAGAAGTTCTGGCCACAAGGAAGTAATATCCACAAGGTCCAAAGAGTTTAGCTTACTTTGATCACAGGGCAGAAATACAATGGGGAAATCATACCACAGGGCTTGAGAGTCAGGCAATCCAGAATGCTTGTCCAACAAAAACAGTCCACAGCAGGTCTGAGTCCACACAGAGGCAGGAGCTTGGAAGGTTTAGGAACCGAACCACAGTCTAGTGGTGAATAATCCAAAGTTCGCAAACTGTAGTAAGAGGTGCTGGATGTCCGAGTCCAGGTAGGAAGGTAACCGCCCACACCTCACAGGTTCTAGAAAAAACAAACAAAGTTAGCACTAGCTCAGGTCAGACTGGCAAACGTTCACTGGCTTGGTGATTACCACATGGGCAAAAACACTCAGGCAACAAAGGACTGGTGGCAGGCTCCCAAATACTCCTCCCAGGTATGCACAATCAGCCAAAGATCAGAAACACCTGTAGAAGAGTCAGCAGTGGCTCCAGGAGGACCTCTGGTGGACAAGCACAGGAATAACTCTCCCAATTCCCAACAGTTTCTCTGCGTTAAGAAAGACATGACATTTTTTTTTTTTATGTAATGAGAAATATTGTCACTTGGCTGCAAATCTCAAACTGGTCATAGCTGGAAAATTCACTTTCTCATCTTCTAATTAGAGTCTGGAGCCAACTGTGATGTGACATGGCTTCACATAGGCAAAGAGACAAGGCCTTAATTATGAACAACATTATGGACATTAAAAAAGCATAATTTTCTGACTATGCTTCATTTCTTTGCTCAACGACAATATTTAGTTTAGTGAGAGGTGTTTGGGATATGCAGATGTTTCTGGGCTCGTAGAGCTGGTGGTGATTATAGTGAAGCTGCCACCTGAGATGTAGTTTGTATTTTCAGTTTTTCTCATCATTTGTATGCATGATTCATGCATAGTTGTTTTGTTGTTGTTTTATTATGTCTGAATCAAAAACCAGAAAATTCCCATTCGCGCAATTATTTTTTGAATGTTGCCCCGGTTCAATAAGTGCTGTCTTGTTTAAAAAACATTGTTTTTGTGAGAAAAAATCATTTAAACAGGCCATGATTAGTAGTATTAATAAAGTAAAGCTGCTTTCACTCTTATCTTGCCATCAAAACAGAATTAACACCCTCAGGGGCCCCTGCCTACTGAAGCTCCAGGGCCCCTAGTCACTCATACTCCGGGCACCGATTTAAAAATGTACAAACAATGGAAAACCATTATACCCAAAGAAGATCCTCTTCAATAAAAATATTCATAAGTATTTGCAGTAAAAGTCCCATAAAATGATTCTAAAGCACAATTTGATTTATGACCCTGGCCATTTTTACAGTTGTGGTCAAAAGACAGTCCCAATACATTTTAGTGCTTGGGAATTGGGATGAAGGGTGTAAAATATATTGTGTCTTATTGCTTAAGGATAGATTAAGTTTGTTTTTTCTGTGACGTCCCTTTGTGTATGTTTCTTTTTCCATACCTTTTTTGCCGACGATCTTATGATGAATGTTTAATGCTCTGTGTACAGTCTACAAGTAAGTGTTAAAAAACTATCAGACCTGGATAGGAGCTGCAGAATATAGCGCAATATCTTTAACTGCAACATCCCAATTGCAAAGGAATACATTGAAGCAATAGAACATCAAAGAGCTGTTTAGAAAGACAATTAAATATTCAAGTTAATGTTTTTGCAAGTAAGCCTTACAAGAATACTTTTTCCACTTATCTCTGAAGATGGAACTTGGATTGGCAACCAATTTCAGAGACCAATTTATTTTAATGGAACCATTTGTTGTTTGCCTCCTTTAGTGATAATGGTACATGTAATAAATGTAGCATTTTTGTAGCTTTGGAGGCGAGGGTGTCGGAATTGGAGGCCTGGCTCCCCGCTGTTGAAAAACCAGCAGATAGCCGAGGCCCCTTAGCCAACGCGGAGCCACCGAGGGTAGCTCCTCGTAGCAGTCCTTCAGCAGAGCCCGAGCAGCTGGGTCCTCAGGCCGGCTGGGTGACGGTATGTAGAAAGCATAGTCCTAGATCCCAGCCCACAGGTCACCACCAACCCATCTGCCTTTCTAACAGATTTTCTCCGCTCAGCGACACACCCGCTGAGAAGCCAGCTCTGGTAACTGGCAGCTCAATTGTCAGAAACGTTGGCACCAGAGACACCAGCGACCATAGTCAAATGTCTTCTAGGGGCCAGAATGGGCGACATCAAATCCTGCCTAAAACTGCTGGCTAAGGATAGGTGTGAATACAGTAAGATTGTTATTCACGCTGGCGGTAATGACACCTGGTTACGCCAGTCGGAGGTCACCAAAATTAGTGTTCCTTTGGTGTGTAAGTTTGCCAAAACAATGTCGGACTCCGTAATTTTCTCTGGTCCCCTCCCTGATCTGACCAGTGACGACATGCTTAGCTGCATGCTGTCATTCAACCGCTGGCTGTCTAGGTGGTGTCCAGAAAACAATGTGGGCTACATTGATAATTGGCAAACATTTTGGGAAAAACCTGGTCTGATCCGGAGAAACGGCATCCATCCCACTTTGGATGGAGCGGCTCTTCTTTCTAGGAATCTGGCTGAATTTATTAGTTCTCCAAAACTCTGACAACCCAGGGTTCAGACCAGGAAGCAGGGTCGTAGTTTAACACTCCTCTCTGCAGCTTCTGTACTGCTACCTACCCATTACCCTATTGAGAAAGTGTCTCGCCCACGGCCAAAATTGAATAGATTAAAAAATAATCTAAAAGGAGGAAATCAGGAAAATCTAATAAAAATAAACACAACTCAGACTGAAAAGAAAAATAAAACAATTAAATGTGGCTTGCTGAACATAAGATCTCTCTCTTCAAAGACTTTGCTAGTTAGTGACTTGATTTGTGACAATCAGATTGATTTATTTTGCCTCACAGAAACCTGGCTGCAGCAAGAGGATTATGTTGCTATAAATGAGTCAACTCCTACTAATTATTTAAATTTTCATATGCCTCAAAATACTGGGTGAGGAGGAGGAGTAACAACCATCTTTCAGTCCGATTTATTGATTAGTCCCAGACCAATTATTAGCTACAACTCTTTTGAATATTTAATCCTTAGTTTTCCTCATCCAAATTGCAAAGCATTAAAACCACTTCTGTTTGTTGTTTTATACCGTCCACCAGGCCATTACTCTCAATTTTTAGATCAGTTTCCAGACCTTTTATCGGATTTAGTGTTAAATACAGATAAGGTTATTATAGTGGGGGATTTTAACATTCATGTTGACACTGAAAGTGATAGCCTAAATATAGCCTTTATTGCTATCTTAGACTCAATTGTCTTTGCTCAAAACATTAACAAACCTACCCACCTTTGTCTTCATTCTCTGGACCTTGTGCTGACATATGGCATTGAGTGTAAAGAAATAACAATATTTTCTCATAACCCTGTCCTGTCTGACCATTTTTAATAACCTTTGAGTTTAATTTAACCGAGTACACCTGAAAGAAAATTTCATTATAGTAGATCATTATCAGACAATGCTGTAACAACCTTTAAAGAATCTGTTCCACTTTTAATTTGCTCATTATCACAGAAAAACACAGTGGAGGGCAATGATTTTGTTTCTTCCCCTTCACAAAATGATTCTCTTGTTCATAGTATTACTTCATCATTGCGTGGTGCATTAAACAATGCAGCCCCCTTGAAAAAGAAGGTAATTATTCATAGGCAGCTGGCTCCCTGGTTTAATTCAGAGCTGCGTACCTTATAGCACAGTGTTAGAAAATTGGAGAGAAAATGGCGCTCTACACACGTAGAGGATTCCTACTTAATCTGGAAAAATAGCCTACTGTTGTATAAAAAGACACTTCACCAAGCCAGAACAGCTTTCTTCTCATCAGTAATAGAAGAGAACAAGAATAATCATAGGTTTCTCTTTAGGTTTCTCATAGCTCTGTTGAGTCATCCATTCCCTTAGCTCTCAGCAGTCATGACTTTATGGAATTCTTCTTAAATAAAATTGATTCTATTAAAAATAAAATCTTTGACATACTCCCAAAGATGATTACTTCATCCTCAGCAAGTCCAAGCTTCTGCTGGCAACAACTTAATGCTCACCCTCTACCGATGATCCACATGGCCCAGTCTTTCAGTGTTTAACCCTGTCTCTCTCATAGACATAGCTACTGAATGAGCTTTTACTGTAACTATTTATATGTGCTTTCTTTCAGGCTCTAATCTTGAAAACTGGCTCAGAGTTTATCTGTTCTTTCTTTCTTGATGAAACGACAAAAGGAGCTACATGCATTAACATTTACTTTTCCTTCTCATAGAAAGTACTCCTGGATCAGTGCTTCTGTGTTCTTTTTGTGTCTCTGCTCTGTTCTCTAAAACCCCCAGTCTGTCACACCGAGCCTGGTTCTGCTTGAGGTTTCTTTCTGTTAAAAGGGAGTTTTTCCTCTCCACTGTTGTTACATGCATGCTCAGTATGACTGCACTGTTCAATGGTTAGGATTAATTGGAATGTAAGTACCTGACTTTTGTAAAGTGCCTTGAGACGACGTGTTGTGAATTGGTGCTAAATAAACTGAATTGAATTAAATTGAAAGTTATGGTCAGTGACCATTCTTACTTGTATGCATTCACTGCTAAAAAATACACCATCACCTTTAACAAACAGATATTATACTGTTCTATATGCGTGAAAAATGAAATTTGACCCAAATCAACATAAATGCTAAAAAACTGTTTATTGCTTTGAATATCATAGCTAAAAATTAGGAAAAATATTCACAGAAATGAGAAAGTGACCTTTCCTTAACAACAGGATTCACCCTGATGTCTGTGGTCATGAAATCCTTTTTGAGTCCCTGGTTTTGAAGCATCTGAACCACATCACAGGCCCCCTGCTGGGCCCCCTGCAGTTTGCCTACTGGGCAAACAGGGTGGCAGAGAATGCAGTCAATTTGGGCCAAAGGTCACCCTGCAACATCTCAAGCAACCAAGGACGTACTCAGAATCCGGTTTGTGGTGTTGGAACCCTAAGCCATGGATTTCAACATTAAAACTCCGGTACAAACTCTTCTGGAGTTTTCAAAATAAGTTGCATTTAACTGACTTCCAGCAACTGACAAAAGGGGGGTAGCAGCAGACTTCCCATGATGCCACTGGCTGTATAAAAGCACCCCCTTTCCAATGGCCCGATCTCTCCAAGCCAGTTGACCATCGGACCAGGAGAGACACAGCGTGCTGAAGTCTTTTTGCTGGCAAAAGGACTTAAACTCATCAAACTGGACCCAAGAGTCTCATATGATCACCGATCATATGCAAAAGTTGAGTATGGAATAAATTGCTGTTTGTGTATCCGGTATTCATTCACGAACGGGGGAATTAAGGTACCAGCATGTTTGACTCTCTCTCCGAGCCCTTCAGACGCACACGGTGTTCGAGAGAAGCCCCCAGCAGAGACGCGGTCTCTACAACCCGAGTGAAGCGGTTTTCCTTGCCTAAAGGAGAAGGACGACGAGTAGCCGCATCACCGGTAATGTGCAGTTTTGGCCGGCTGACAGAACGGGCCGCCCACCCACAGCTTTGTTAGGCTAACCGCTTGTTGACTGTGGACGTTTCTTCAAACTTCGCCGCTCCGGACATCTTTTCCTCAACATGGTCAGAGGTTAGGTTTGGGCAGAGTGAATAATAGAATAACAGTTAGGATGAAATGATCTAAACGTTTTTCATTTTATGAAGTTTGGTTTTGTTTGTGTGAAACTGCTATCTTAGTGCTAGCAGGCTATCTGCAGCACACGTGATCAGCTTTGTGTTCTGTGTTTATGGGTTTTTAAAGTGAAGACAAACTTTATTTAAAGGGTGATTTTAAACACAGAAGGTTGCTCATCCACGCTTATGCATTTTAACCCTTTCATTGGCTGGTATTTTAAAGGTATGTGTTTGGTTCTGGTGCTAAGCTAAGCCATCGGCCTCCTTTGTTAGCTTTACTGCTAACAGCTTTAGAACACGTGCTTAATACAGAATATTTAACAGAAAGGTTGTTAGTTTTCAAGTTAGTGAATAATAGTCTCTAAACATTATTCTACTAAATCTGATAACTAAGTAAACACCATTAAGCCCCATTTCTCCAGAAAGATTTGGCTCTTTTCCAAATATTCCCTTAATAATATTTCTTTAAATATTATTTTAATAAATAAAGGCAACTAGTTAGACACCATTGAGAAATTATTCATCCAGAAGGTTGGTTTTATTCAGCAGATCGTTCTAATATTTGATCTTATCTTGCATTGCGAATGGTTGTCTACAGGTATGCTGATTACTGCCTAAGTATGTTCCAAGACTAACTTAACTTCATTTCCAGATTCTTCAAGATAATCCTCAGTTCTCAAACATAAACATTGCATGGTAATGTTGCATCACTCTTTTGGTCATGGTTTCAACCATCTTTAATCAACTTGTTTATATTGTACATAGCCCATTAGTCTTCGTTATTCTTTAATTCTGCTTGGTAGTTTAGTTGGATTGTTTTAGCATAGTAAAGAGTTTGTTGATTGAAATATGTTTGACTTTGAGTTGACTTATTTTTGTTAATAAATTCTTGTATTTTAAGAAATTGTGTGAATTCATTCCATGTGTGTGCAGAGCTTATGCTGTTCAATAATGTCAGAGCTTGGCTCACACCTTTCAACTTTGTCCTAATACCATCGCCTTACTGGGCTGGTATTCACAGGACAACCGTTAACAGACCGAAATATTATTTGATAAAATATTAAATTATTAATATTAAATATTAAATAATATTGTCAGATTAATAATCACAACAGTGGACTTCAGCTCGGCCTTCAACAACATCATGCCAGACATCCTCCATGAGAATCTTACCCGGCCTCTACCTGCCAGTAGATCACCAGCTTGACCTAAGGTATGTTCTCTCCCCATTCCTATTCTCTCTTTAAGCAAATGACTGAACCTAAGCGGACCTGTCTGTGAAACTCCTGAAGTTTGTAGATGACACCAATCTCATTGGTCTGATCCAGGACAGTGATGAGTCTGCATAAAAACAGGATGTGAATCGACTGGTCCACTGGTGCATTCAGAACCACCTGGAACTTAACTCTCTTAAGACTGTGGAGATGACAGTGGATTCCCTGAGAACACACCCCATACACCCTCCCCTCACCATTCTCAACAACGCTGTGTTTTACGTGGATCGCTTCCAGTTCCTATAGAAACCACCCCACTGTTCGGAAGAAATCAAGAAGTACAACCTTCCACAGGAGTCATCTCTGATACTTTCATTATTCAGTCTGTCCTATGTTCGTCCATCACTGTTTGGTATGGTTCATCCACAGAACAGGACAAGTCCAGACTGCAATGAACATTTAGGTCTGCAGAGAGGAACATCAGGGCTGACCTTCACTCCATCCAGGCTTGTACAGGTCTAGGATCAGGAAAAGAGCAGCTAACACCTCCACAGACCCCACACATCCTGGATACAAACTGTTTAGACTTTTACTTAGTTGTGTCTTGGTCGGCGCTACAGAGAGCTAATTGCAAAAACCAGCTATCACAGAGATAGTTTGAGTTGATGAACACTTAACAGAGTGCCCAGATCAGTCGATATAATGCATATTTGCATCAATTCAACCATGACCTTGGTCTGAATATACTGAATATATTCATATTTACAAAAAATATATATTATTTCCCTTTTATATGTTTATATTTTTAATTTCCTAGTTGAGAGCAAATTGGAACTGAAGTCAAATTCCTTCTTTGTGTCACAAACATGGCAAATAAAGCGGATTAAATTTATAATTTACATAATATTTATCAAAATCTGTTTTGAAGGATGAGTTATTTCCTCCACAGTGAACAATTTGTATCCAAAATTTAAATAAGCAAATAAATTCTGGATATTTCTCAAAATAAAGATTAATTTATGAATCAAACATAATTGCACATAATCAAGAATTATACTTTCCAAATCAGCATTAAGTAAAAAATGTACAAAAAAAAACCCACTAAAGCTACAACTTCTTAGCACAGGGGAAATGGGGGATACGAGATTGGAATAAAAATAGAATTTAAAGAAAGAGCTTGTGACCCAATATGGAGTCGTCAAACTTGTTCGAAATCAAGTTAGGGAACCGAAAAGGGTTCCAAACTGCATTGGTGGATAAGGGGTATCTATGAACAGGACTGAGTCTCTGAACCTGCAGTTCAAACGTACAGTTTTCCAGTTTAGGTGATGGGGAAGATCTCAGCACAGCAGCTGAATGTTTAGAAGGTTCCCCACATTGGATCATTCGGGAACCAAACTGGGCACAAAGGAAAAAAACACTCTTCAAGAAAGTCACTGAGTCATGCTGAGCACATGAGAGGCACTGAGGAAAACAAAACTTTCCTTTACGCAAAAAATTTACTTACTTGAACAAGCTGACAATGTACTCAAAGACTTGGTCTGGCTCAGCTGGGCATCTTCCTTACTGGTTCCGTGTTCTGTTTCCCTCTGTTTTAATTTGAATCAGCACTGAGCTGCTCACCAGAAATTGTGTCATCGTGATCCTGATCAGCCAATGTGGTCTTGGTGTTATGTCAGCAAGCCAATAAGAAAAACAGAATATTAATATTTTTTTATATGTTTGTTTTACCAAATTCTTTAAACTCAGAGAGAATCCAGGAATTCAAGCAAACTATCCTTGTAGATACAAATGTATCCTGGCTGAAGCTACTTGCACATTCAAGGTTTCCACAGTTAAATCATTCTATTGAGTAAAAATACAAGTTTAGATTTTGGAGATGAACACAATCACTATTTGAAGCTAACTAATTATGCATCATGAAAAAAAAAAACAATTCAGAATTTCTAAATCAGCAAACATGAGCTGCTTGACTTGTTGATTCACATTCAGGGAGCTCCTTTCAGCTTAACACTTCATGTCATTTTATAAAAGCATTAATGCATTAGAGAAGATTTAAGATGCCTTTAGTCGTGGAAAATAGGTTTTGTGGCTAATATAAAAGATTTATCACAGGGGACTTGAAGAGAGTTCTACTAAATTTGTTTTTGTTGATTTTAGAGTTATGTTTTTACACTGACAAACATAATGTTTTTAATCTCTAAATAAACTTTAAAACCTTACAAGATTGAACTGGTAGTGGAGATATGAAGTAAAAAAAAATCATGTATCAGTTTAGTGCATCTTTTAACATGCAAGAAATGGGTACATTATTATCTGCTTTTTTAATGAAAATAGTCTTAATTTATGTTTTTATTAAAAATTGGTTTGATGTTAAATCACTTTTCAGTTTTAATCTAAAAGGCAACCCAAGGAAAAAGAAACTTGTTTATTAAAAATTACAGATAATTTTTAATAAAACAATATAAAAAAGTAATTATCCTCTTTATTTATAAGTCACAAAATTATTTTCAAAAAATGTTCAAAGTGGTGGAATTGCTTTAATTAAGCCTACAAAGTCTGCAGCTGATAAAAAGAGGGTAAAAAGCTTTCTCAAGAGCAGTGCATCTCTGAAAACATAAATGACATGCATTCAGTGGACTAAAAGTAACACCTCTCTAAATGCCATGACGAACAACTGCAGGTCATCTGTTTTGGTGTCCTGTTATGTTCTGCAATTACCCCAACAGTGATTGAGCATAATGAGTCTTTGAAGAACAAACAAGCTGACATTTCCATCAAAGCAAAGCAACAAAAGGGTCTGATAAAGATCACTGAATCATAAACATCATTAGATTATTTAAAAAGAGATTTTGGGTGACGGTTCAAAGTATTTGACCTGTGCATTTATTTTGTGTGTGCCTGGGCATTGATGATGTTCTGGTAGCGAAATAATGTTTTTTATATTTAACACTTTGTATTTTTAAACAATGTGAAGGCCAAGGATTTCATCCCACTGATTCAAATAAGGAGTAACAGTTTGTAGAATATATGAACTAAGTTATGTATTTTTATGTCTAAAATATGTCTTCCACTAAGGCCTACAAATTATTATTTACCTGGAGTTTATGTATTTGCTGTTTTCTGGGGTATTTTCAGCTTGAAGTTAATAATACACTATTATTATTAAATAATTTAAATTAGGTGTTCATGGCCACATGTTTATACGATCAAGCTTATAGGCATGCAGACTGTGTCTACAAACAGTTGTAAAAGATGTGTCTCTATAAGGAGCTCGTTGAATTCCAGCATTGTACTGTAATAAGACTCCACCTGTGCACAAGTTAAGTCATGAAATTTCTTCGCTCCTGAAAATTCAACTGTCAACTTTCAGTGATATTATACGAAAGTGGAAGCGATAGGGAACGACATAAACTCAGTAACAAAATGGTAGTCCTCTGCAGAGGATGTTGATGCACGTAGTGCACAGAGGTTCCTGAGTTTCTGCAGTCAATCGCTACAGATCCCCAAGCTTCATCTGGCTTTCAGATTAGCTCAAGAACAGTGTGTAGAGAGCTTCATGGAATGGGTTTCCATGGTCAAGCAGCTGCATCCAAGTCATACATCACCAAATGCAATGCAAAGCATCAGATGCAGTGGCGCAAAGCATGTCGCCAGTGGACTCAAGAACAGTGAAAGCACGTTCTCTGGAGTTGATGAATCGCGCTTCTCCATCTGGCAATCTAATGGACAAGTCTGGGTTTGGTGGTTGCCAGGAAAACGGTACTTATCTGACTGTAATGTGTCAAATGTAAAGTTTGGTGAAGGGGGGATTATGCTGCACGGTTGTTTTTAAGGAACTGGGCTTGGCCCCTTAGTTCCAGTGAAAAGAACTCTAAATGCTTCAGCATACGAGGAGACAACTTTGTGGGAACAGTCTGGAGATCACCCCTTCCTCTTCCAACATGACTGTGCAGTGCAAAAGGGGTGGACCAATATCATATTAAACCCAATGAATTAAGAAAGGGATGCCCCTTCAATTCATATCCGAGTCAAGGCAGGTGAGCAAATAACTTTGGCAAAATAGTGTATGTTACTGATTTATTGCTTTAGAGCTTCAGGAAAACAACTCACGGTGCCTAAACAAAACCAATTTTCTTTTTCTAGGAAGAATCAAGTGAAGGACAAAAAACAGGCATTGTAAATCCAGGACAGATACTGTTTGATAATATCAGCAGGGTCATTGGAGGTATAAATTGGTTCAATTAAAGTGTTATGGTTATATCTATAGCAACTGAGCAGCTTTTGAACAGATTCAACATCAGTCATTACATATAATGTATATATTTGCCAGATGCCTTCCTGTATTTTTATGTAAGGATTTAGTCATCCTGACACTTTTATCAGTAGTAATATTGTGCATTGTAACACATTTAACTGCTATCATTGTTGTTGATATGGTGTGAGAAAGCTAAAGCCATTTACACAAAGCCACTGAAGTCTATTTTGTGCTGGCATGTCATGATGCATTGGCTGGTGAACCCTGCACAGTAATCTAGTGATTCCACTTGCCTATGTGGAAAATGTGGTACAATGAATATTCCCCCCCAAGGTTTAGGTGAGACTTTAAAGGTTGGGGGAACACAGCTGACAGATGATGCAGCAGGGAAAATGAGTTATCTGAAAATAAGTGCCAAACAGACTCTCAGAGTGAGCTCTGACAACACTCCAAAAGATACTGTGAAGTGTTGTACGCTTTTTGTTAGAGTACAAATACAGTGCATCAAAGTGGGAAATGGGAGATCAAGCAAGGTCTTCACCTCTCGATTTTTCAGTATAGTGGTGAATAACACGTCAGAGCTTAGGTCCTTCAGTATTTGCAGCAAGATGCTGCATATGTTCTATCTATGTTCAATCTCTTCTGCTATCATCTGTTGGGATAGCAGGACCAGAGCCAGTGACTTACGAAAGCTCAAGAAGCTGACTCTGTTCTTGAATCTAGAACCTCTGGAGATGATTGTGCAAAGAAGGATTCTTCATAAAACTGTGGACAAACCTGATCATCCTCTTCATCAGACTGTCATACAACAACAGTGTCCTTAGTCAGAGGCGTCTTCAAGACTGCTGTAAAACAAGATGATCTTGTGAAGAAACCTGCATAATATGAGTCACAACAACATCAGTTTCCCTTTGGGATTAAAAATGTATTTTTGATTTTAAATAAATTGGATCAATCACATTGACAAATAATAACTTTCCTCAAAGGGACTGAGTCTCTTAAAATATCAATAAATCTAAACTCATAAACAAGTATTTTTAATACAGAAATGTTGGTTTCCATATGGAGTACAGTATATGCACTTATTACCTTTGTATGAATTATTCTACCCTGTTATGGGCCCAACAAGATAAAAGTACAGTTTTAGAATCAGACCAATACAAGAGAAATGTTAAAACAGAAATGCCGACTTAATATACATCTTAATGTAACATGGTGTAAAGTTGTAAAGATGCAAAGACACAACGATAACAGCACCATGTTTGTCATTTTGTCTGAGGGGGATACTTGGCATCTTTTCTCAGCAAAACATTCACAGATGTTTGGTGTTAAGTTCTAGGCTGACGAAAATCTTAAAATACTTCGGAGGTGTGTATGAGTGAGGCAGTTGCTATGTGCTGGCTTCTTCGTCTTCAGCTTAAGCAGAGCAGTATGAAATATGTAGTTGAATTGGTGTAAACACAATCTAACCTACCAGCAGGCCATCAGTAATAGATATATTACATTAGCTTGTAGGTCGGATACAGATGCATCACGAGCCTGATGGGGCTCACCATCCTTTAGCTTTACATAGAGATATCTTCTCTATGGGGTTTAGGTCAAGCCACTTTTCTGGCTAATCAAGCAAACTAATACCATAGTCATTAAATCAGGTATTGGTACTTTTGGCAGAATGGGCAGGTACCAGGCCATGTGGGAAAATGAAATCAACATTTTCATAAAGGTCTTTGGCAGAGTGAAGCATAAAGTGCTCTAATATTTTTTGGTAGAATTCTGCACTGACTTTGCACTTAATAAAACACATTGGATCAACACTGGACATGACCTTGCTCCTTAATCATCACTGACTGTGAAACCTGACACTTGATCTGAATCAACTTGGTTTCTGTGTGTCTTGTCCTCTAGTCTTTGGAATTCTGACTTCAAAAATGAAATACAAAATTTACTTTCACCTGAAACGAGGACTTAAGACAACTGAGTAACAACCATGTTATTTTTCTTATTTACCCAAGTAAGATGCTTTGGGTGTTGTGTCTGGTTATGGGTAAGCTTAACACGAATTTCACAGTTGTAGCCAGTGTCCTGGAGCTGTGTGTGTGTGGTGCTTGTTGAAGAGCTTACTCCGGCTTACTCCACACCTTGTGAATCTCCCCCAAACTCTTAAACAGGCTTTGGTTTACAGTCCTCCAAGGATTGTAATGATCCTGGTTCCTTGTACACCTTTTTCTATCACACTATTTCCTTCATCTCAACTTTCCATTAATGTGACTGGATACAGCACTCTGAACAGCCAGCATCTTTTGAAATGACCTTATGTGGCTTACCCCTTATGTAGATGATGTCAATGACTGTCAAGTCAGCAGTCTTCCCTATGATTGTGTAGGTCATAAGATAACATTTTTGTAATACAAAAACTTTTTATTGGTCTTATTTAATATTGCAAATTTCTTAAAATATTTCACTCTGCATATAACATTGTGTATTGTGAGCTTAATTTTTTGACTTTACTGAAATAAAAAATCAACTTAAAGGTTGTATTAAAAATAATGTGAGACATTTAACCTGTTTTTTGCAAATATATATTCAACAGAAAATTAACACAAACGTTAGTTAATTATCAAGGTAAACTTTTAGCGCTTACCACTAAATATTACTAAATATTGCTTTTCTTCTGAGCTGATTACGTAGGTACCCATGGGGCCACTCTGACAGCTTTAATGTAAAAAAACGTGTGCGCATAAGCTATTAATGTCTATAATTGAGGTATTCAGGAAGTGAGAGCAACATTACCATTATAATTGCATGGTCTCTGCCATTTTATTTGAGATCAAACTGAATGAAATAGATTTTTTTGCAGCTAAACTTAGTGTCCTTTTACCCATCATGACACCATACCACAGATTAAAATAAAACAAATAACTCTATCCAAGCTACATATGTGACAACATTCCTGGGAATCAGAGCTATGTTTCAATAGGACTACAATAAAGGATTCTCCATTGTGGCTGCAATTCAGTTATCAGACAAATGTATCAGATAATAGTTGCTCATTCCCATGCAATACTACTGCACTTTGTGGTCACGGCTTAAGCATCTTAACATCATGTTTTTTGGCAATGCAAGAATATTCTAACCACTACTGTCACCAAATACACCCCATAATTACCTGCCTAAATATAACTATAATCCTAAAATGTTCAAGGCATTTTCCACAGGCGCGGCTTGGAGTACAAATGATTATAATTGTTGCATTAACCTTTCTGCAAAATTCACACACATAGCTGGGACCCACTGAATCAAGAATTCGTGTAATGAGACCATACAAAAAAAATTCAGGTGACTTTTTGTCTATTTGCTCGTACTCGTACTCGTCGTCTTCCGCTTTATCTGGGACCGGATCGCGGGGGCAGCAGACTCAGCAGAGACACCCAGAGGTCCCTCTCCCCAGACACCTCCTCCAGCTCCTCCGGGGGGAGCCCAAGGCGTTCCCAGGCCAGCCGAGAGACATGGTCCCTCCAGCCTGTCCTGGGCCGTCCCCTGGGCCTCCTCCCAGTTGGACGTGCCTAGAACACCTCCCGAGGAAGGCGTCCAGGAGGCATCCGGTATAGATGCCCCAGCCACCTCAACTGGCTCCTCTTGATGTGGAGGAGCAGCGGCTCTACTCTGAGCCCCTCCCGAAAGACCGAGCTCCTCACCCTATCTCTAAGGGAGTGCCCGGCCACCCTACAGAGGAAGCTCATTTCAGCCGCTTGTATCCGGGATCTCGTATCTCGGGATCTCAGTCTACGGGCAACACAAACTCCACTTCATTGGTTTCCAGTTGTCTATTTGCTTTTACATAAATTTACCCTTAACATACAAAAACACACATCATTATGAATAAGATGGTGGTCTTATATGCTGTGCTTGATTTGGTGTAAATAAAACACTGAATTTCCACAGCACCTTACAGCCATTCTAAGTACTTAACTAATGAGCTGTTCAAATGTATTTGCATATGTGCATATGTGCACTGCAGATAAAGATTTTACTTGATATTCAGATCAAGTGACAGTAATCTGTTTCTGTGTAGCAAATACAAAAAACAAGATGAAACAGTTAACAATTTGGTTTAATGATTGAATTTAAATGCAAAACTATTCACATGTTGTCTAGTCAGACAATACCTGTCGGAGTTCTGGGAGTTTCTTTCTGTTCACCTGTTTTACCTGCTACTAACCCCATCCAACCTCTAGATGGCACCAGGTACACGATAAGAGCTGAGTCCACAGGTGTTCTCCATCAGCCTGATGAGGCTGATGGAGAACACCTGTGGCACACACGGACACTTCGTCGCCTCATGCCCAGTGCGACCAAAAGAGAGGGCCCGCCAGTTGTAAAGGGGAACCTGACAGACCATCACTTCACCCCTACCAATAACAGATTCACCATACCAGCTACCATCTTGTTCTCCCAAGACTCACTCCATTTATCAGCTCTCACTGACTCAGGAAGTGAGCAAAACGGAATCGACCAACGCCTGGTGGAACAGGCTCAGATCGACACAGAACTCCTTCCTATCCCTCACCTGGTTTCTGCCATTAACGGTGGGAACCTTCAACACATCAAACATAAGACCAATCCTTGAGAATTAATAATCTCTGGAAATCATCATGAACTGATATCCTTCTTTGTGTTTCCTGTTTCTCAGAATCCCCTAGTGTTTACATTCAGCCTTTCTACCCAAACAACCAGAACCTGATCCTGCAACAGCAGAGTATCCTGAATTAACTTCAGTTCCCGAAGAGTACATGGATCTAAAACAGGTTTTCAGTAAAACTAAGGCTCTGTCCTTACCCCCTCACAGGCCATGCGACTGCGCCATTGACCTTCTCTCTGGGGCACCTCTGCCCTCCAGTAGACTCTTTAATGTCTCATGCCCTGAACGACAGACTCTCGAAAAATATATCACTGAGTCCCTAGCTGCAGGCATCATTTGTCCCTCATCGTCTCCACTAGGGGCAGGGTTTTTCTTTGTGGGGAAAAAAGATGGATCCCTTCGTCCATGCATTGACTACAGGGGACTAAATCGTATCACAATCAAGAACAAATATCCTCTTTCACTCCTCTCTTCCACATTCGAAAAAATGCTACCATATTTTTCAAACTCGACCTCCGTAATGCTTACCATCTTGTCCGAATCTGCCAGGGGTACGAATGGAAAACAGCTTTTAAGACCCCTTTAGGACATTTTGAGTATCTGGTTAAGCCTTTCAGCCTCTGGAATGCCCCGGCCGTATATCAGGCCCTAGGGAATGATGTCCTGAGGGACTTCACCGATCGTTTCGTTTTTGTTGTATTTAGATGACATCCTCAGTTACTCAAGAAACCTCTCAGAGATTCAACAACACATCCGCTTGGTCCTTCAACGCCTCCTAGAGAACCGTCTATATGTAAAAGCTGAAAAGTATGAGTTTCACAAGACCTCTGTTACCTTCCTCGGATTCATCCTAGAGGGTGGGCAGGTTCGTTCAGATTCAGACAAGATTAAGGCTGTACTCGAATGGCCCACTCCTGACTCACATAAACAGCTTCAACGGTTTTTGGGCTTTGCCAATTTTTATAGAAGATTCATCA
Source organism: Crenichthys baileyi (assembly GCA_036173005.1). NCBI lineage: Eukaryota > Metazoa > Chordata > Actinopteri > Cyprinodontiformes > Goodeidae > Crenichthys > Crenichthys baileyi. The sequence continues at coordinate 55,732 of JAHHUM010001909.1, read as the reverse complement.
GAAACTACAGTCAAACCGCAGCCCCTGTAACCGCTCTCACTTCCACAAAACACCCTTTTGAGTGGACTCCACAGGCAGATGCTGCTTTTTATAAGCTCAAGGACAGTTTCTCTCAAGCTCCCATTCTCATTCATCCAAACCCGTCAAAACAATTCACACTAGACGTTGATGCATCTGATATTGGAGCAGGGGCTGTGCTATCCCAAGTTTCTGACTCTGATGGCAAATTCACCCTTGTGCCTTTTTCTCCCGCAGATTCAATCCAGCCAAGAGAAATTATGATGTGGGAGACCGTGAACTCCTGGCAATAAAACTGGCCCTGGAGGAGTGGCGTCACGGGCTGGAGGGCGCTGAACACCCAGTTGTGGTGTGGACAGATCATAAAAACCTAGCCTACCTTCAAGCAGCCAAACGCATGAACCCTCGCCAGTCTCGTTGGTCCCTTTTCTTTTCACGTTTTAACCTCTCGATCTCATACAGACCTGGTTCCAAGAATAACAAGTCCGACGCCCTCTCTAGACAGTTCTCCCCGGACGATTCTGACAAGGAGCCTGCTTCCATCCTACTGCAAAGTTGTGTTGTTGGAGCCCTCACGTGGGATGTGGAGAATTTGGTATCCCAGACCCCTTAGAAATGAACTGGACTCCCAAATCGGACTTACGTCCCATCAACTGTCCGGTCCTGCCTGATCCAGTGGTTCCATTCATCCGAGTTCTCGGCCCATCCTGGCTCTAGTCGAACCATCGCCCTCATCTCCAGAAGGTTTTGGTGGCCGTCCCTTCATAGGGATGTCAAAGAGTATGTATAAGTCTGTACTATTTGTGCTAGAAATAAGTCCTCTAACCAACTACCCACAGGACTATTGCAACCCCTTTGTGTTCCTAAGTGGCCCTGGTCACATATAGCCCTCGACTTCGTCACCGGACTTCCCACTTCAAGAGGTATGACCACCATACTCACTATTATCGACCGTTTCTCTAAGACCTGTCATCTCATTCCCCTTAGAGAACTACCCTCTGCCCTGTCCAAGAAACCTGCCTCCAGGTTTGTTGGCCCGTAGGAGATTGAGGCAGTTCAGTCAATCAGTCCTTCAGCTGTCCGCCTGAAGCTTCCTTTGAGTCTCCGCATTCATCCAACGTTCCACATCTCCCAGATCAAACCTGTCATCACAAGATCCAGACTCTCTCTCCGCAAGAGAACTTCACGGATTATCTTCTCAGTTGGCTGCATTCGGGTTTCAAGTCTCCTCAGGCTTCCTGTGAACGAACCTGGCTCACCCTCCACCATGCTTCCCTCCAAGATCATCCACCTGGTGCCACCTCCACCTCAAGTGCAAGTAAAACAGAATTACCTGGACCTTTCACTTACCCGAAACGCTCCCAGAGTTTTCCATCATCTCACTTCTCCTCCCTCTGGCGGATCTCCTAATCACCCTCTGTAAGCAAAAATATATCAAGATCAACAACACAGAATATTACCTGTCACTTACCATTGATCCCTTCTCCATACAGCAGCGAGTTCCTGTTTCTCCAGCAGACAAAATATTTCTTAATAAACTTGTCAAAACTTTTCCAGTTTCCCTGAGTGTATTTCTGCATGTGGATCAAAGCAGCTAGAAAAAAGATGACAACCTTAGTTGTTTAACCTATTGCACATTTGTGTTGTGACTGGATAAATAAATAACAGCAAGAAATACCTTGCTGTGTATGAAACACAGAAAGAAATTGCAGAGTCGTCTCTGAGGTGCAGGTCAATTTAATTGTCTTTTTTTCTAAATTGAAAATTGATGCTCATCTTCAACTTGTTTCGAATGGACTTTCTTTTCTGTTTTTCGTGGAGCTCCTCTGTACTTTCCATTGTTATTGGTTTCTTTGTGTCTGCCATTACATTTCTGCAGCCTCATCTTAATAGCCACAGCTGACTGCAGGCGGTGTCCCTATGACACACTTGCACAGCAAATGGCCCAAAACATAGCCTGAAACATCCCCAGCACTATTAAAAAGCCAATTCAGGCTAATGGAAGAACTTTGGCCCACAAAGCGGCAATCAGACACTAATGTGCTAATGTGTGGGCATATCTTTAAAGAAAAAAGATGTCATCAACGAGCAGTTTTTACATCTATCTATCTATCTATCTATCTATCTATCTATCTATCTATCTATCTATCTATCTATCTATCTATCTATCTATCTATCTATCTATCTATCTATCTATCTATCTATCTATCTATCTATCTATCTATCTATCTATCTATCTATCTATCTATCATCTATCTATCTGTCTGTCTGTCTGTCTGTCTATCTATCTATCATCACATATAATTATTGATGATCTGGTCATTTCAATAATTACCGAAAGGTAAATTGAGGAAAACAATGAAAGCATACTGTAATCACGCAGGAAACACACATTGAAATCCAGAAACCTCATACATTTTTTTTTGAAAGATGTTGTGAACAGAAACTTGAAGTTGCTTCTGAACTTATGGCCTAAAGTATATCTTGCAAAATCATTGATTTTATCCTTTCATTCTCTAAGAGTGCTTGATGCCATGTAGAAACTATAAAAGGACCAGGCAAACTTCCTGTCATCCACTGGTTACCTTGATGCGAAAAGACACAATGGCTAATGCTGCTTTCAATTTATCTTGGAACTTGAAACTGGGAAGTCGAAGTAACGTCATCGCCAAGGTGATAGCGTATTCATCGTCTATGGCCAATATACCATACCTTTTTTATAGAACCCCTCAAAAACAACAAAACAGCTGAACAAAGTGCTGTACAAATAAAAATAAAAACAGGAATAAAATAAAATACATAAGAACTATAGGAAATATAAAGTAGTACAAGTAAAGAGAAAAGATTAAAAAGAAAAAAGATTAAGGTAAGGTAAGGTAAGTTTATTTATATAGCGCTTTTCAGTAACAAGACATTGGAAGGACTGTACATTAAGACACAGATGCTATGGCCAATGTAATGGCCATAACAATTACAATAACACTGCTCTTTGCATTATTTTGTGCATATAACCAGCGTTGCAACATCTCGTCTTATGAACACTGAAACGTACTGACTAAATGTTACATACATAATAAAGAACTGCTAAAAACAGTCAAAGTAAAACTAATGTTGATGCGAGTAGCAGCCATCTTGAAATCCTAACTGCGGGGAATCAGAGTTGCTCCCACTCGAGGGGGGTGTTCCAGTTGAAATGTACGACCAGGAACTGGGAAATCTCCATTGAACAGTACTAAAGGAGCACAGCATAACTTGAAGATGAAGACCAAGAGGGAACCATAAAAGCTTTTCTTCAATTGGAAAATGTCAGAAAACACTGTTTTAACACAAAAACATAACCTTGGAAAAGTAGACACCTTAGATTATAAATATGTATCAAAAAACAAAACAAACATACCACTTTTTTGAGATTATCATCGTCTCAAAAAATGAGTAGTGACAGAAAGAAAGAAATAATACTTGCAAGCTTAAGTGTTGCAATGTTTTCATGTGGATTATGCATTACTATTAAAATACTACACAAGTTACGCAGTAGACACTGCAGGAGTGGATTTAATCAACATGGCCTGCTGTAAATCCAGGGCTCAGGAGAGGCTACAGTTTATCACATGCACAAATCTGCTCCCCTTTCTAACTTGATCTAGTCGCTGATACGCAATGGAATTCAATCAGGCCAAGCTTACTGACATAAAAAGGATTTCTCATTGCAGTTGTGGGACTCCGGGATGAACTGACTTAAAGAGCTCAGCAGACCTTTAAGGAGGGCCCTTTGTTGCACATCATTGAAAGTGCCCCCAAGCCTTTATCCCAGATACTGAGTTAATGGTAACAATTATCATATGTCCAAACTGACTGATAGCTTCTGTCCAAGCTTCAATGAGAACAAAAAACGGCAGTACACACTTATTTTCTCAATTTCTCACTGAAATGAGTCCAACAGTTTGTCTCTGCTGATTTAAATCTGTGCAACTATAATAAAGGAAATGTGTATTATCTTTAGGCAGAGAGATGAATAAAACTAAAAAGGTAGGAAGTTTACAGAAATAAACCTACTTCACAATACGTTAATGTAAAATATTACAGAACAACAGGGACTGGTTTTTGACTTTGTGACATCAACATTTAAATCAAACTAAAAAAACTTTCGTATTTGCCATTTTTGCATAAGGTGGGCTTCAGTTATGTGTTGGTGTATAGAAAAAAGCTTTAAGGTATAACATATAAAATGTAACTAATTTAAACTGTTGTTCCACATACAGTATCTATAACATCTTTGAACTTGGTCATTTTTATTTTTGCTAATCAGAATGATAAGTAAAGGTATTTATGTTCTATTTCTATTCAAAACTTTATGTTTAAGATCTCCTAAATGGCAAGGACTGGTAGTAGTTACCTAACGGCAACAAGGTCTCCTGTCCTGTCTCCTGTTTTATGAGGAGTTTGTACTCTGACAAGCAAAAGTAAATCGTAGTCAAAACTTTAACGTTGGAGATAAAACAAACAAAAAAACCTTTAAACAAGTTGAAGTGACTGTTTAAATATCTGAAATTAAGGTTAAATATGTCTGTAAAATAATATTGCAGTTGTGTTGCAGTTCTTTTTTGCTATTGTCATTGGCAACTTTACGTGTCTAAAACATTGTTCTTTCAAACATAAAAAAGTATTTAACCTAAATGTGTTGGGCCTTCAACAATCAGATGTAAAGAATTTATTCCTACATTAATATAAAATCTATAAAATATTAAACATTTCTAAAAAAACTAATTCTTAAGGAAACATTATTGAGTAGATATTGGCATCAATAAAGCTCTGGTATGGTTGTATCAGTTGTATTGTCAAGGGAAGTGTGCACTGTTCTGACCAATGGAGTTGATTAGAAAACCCTGCAAGCTCTTGTTGAAAAATATAACTAAACGTGCCTTTAAATTATCCTCATGCTTTTTAGGTTTTACTTGCATTTTCACCCTATTCTGACAAAAGTATTCTTTTTTATGAATCCAAAAAAGGAAAGATTACACATTTTAGTTAAACAGTAAAAAGTGATAGAGCCTAGATTAGTGGAGGCATGACTACTAGTTGTTCTGTCAGCAGCTTCTTCCATCTTGGATCACTGCAGCTGCTCCAGAGTCAACATGAATTATTTGTTATTTCTCTAATTAATGCCGGCCTTATTCGGCCTGTCATTTTAGTTGTGTCTTGGCAGTTTTACAGTTGTGCCATACTCTTTTCATTTAGGATGATGGACTGAACAGTTGTCTTTGAGATGTTTAAAACTTGGGATGTTATTTTGTAACATAAGCCTCCTTTAAACTTATTTCCAACTTGTCTGCTGTGTTCATTGGCATTCATAATGCTATATGTTTGCTAATTTCTTTGCTAGTTCTCTAACAAACCTCTGAGGCCTTAATAACAGCCATATCTATACTGGGATCAAATAATACACAGGCAAAATCTATTGATTAATTATGCGGCTTTTAAGGCAGTTGGTTGCCCTGGATTTTTATAGTCTTTAAAAAAGTAAAGGGGGCTGTATATATACGCCACATTTTTTTAATTGACGAGGTACTTGATGTACTCTAATCTAGTAATATGAATAAAATATAGAGGATTTTTATTTATCAACATACTCTCTAGTTTTAAAAATATCTGTTTGATAAGAACTGCATCTCCTTCTGTCTGTCACTGTCATGTGCAAGCTGGGGATGTTTGAATGTGTGAGGCACTAAAACCACCCTGATGAGAAGACAGGTTCTGTTGGTGCGAGACAGACTTGTGTCTTTCAGTCCTCTGGCAATGGCAGACAATATCTGCACACACAAAACAGCCGCTATTGCAATGTTTTTCACAAAACCATGTCAGTGTGAATTGCATTCACCTAGGCTTCAGTTTGGTTCCTGTTGTTTAAGCAACATTAAATGTGAACAATTTTATCACAGTTTTTTATCACTGCAAACTAAATCCCAGGTTGTTAGAAATAAAGAGGAAATTATTACTGTAATGACTGTAATTGACTGTTGTGATAGAAATAAATATGTATAAAAATAACTACATAAAAGGTTAAGGCAAGGTTTCATACTTTTGCATGGGTCAATAGTTTTCACTGATCTAGAACTATTTGTTTTGATTGGCATCTGACAGATTAGGCAGAACAATTAAGGAATAAAGCTATTCATACTTATTTGCTGACATTTCTATTTCAATTTGACTTACAGGGAACTGCATGATAACATTGGCATTATTAAAGTCCTATATTCCTTGCCATTTTACAGTTGCTGCTAGGTTGTTAAAGGCTGCATGTGTCGCTTAAGCTTAATATGACTAAACACAGTATGAAGGATACCTTTGTCAATTTGCTCATACTAATAGAGAAGGAATTTACACATAATGTCTGAAAAATGAAATACTAACTCTAAGGTTTTGTTCACTACAAGTGCTGGCAGTTGTATAAAGAAAAGCAGCCATGGTTAGATGACAGAACATGCTGATTAATAACAAGCTTGCAAACTTTTCATTAAAGCTGTGACACTGCATTTTACACACAGATCATGATTAGTTTAAAAAAACAAAAAAACATTAAGGAAGCTAGCATTTTAGAATATATTTTTTTAATTACTAGTACACAGGGTTATATTGACAAGGGTATTTGCAAGAGCTAAATGAGGCCAAACCAGTGTTTGAATGTCATTCTAGTTTTTAACCTAGACACAAGGGCAGATCTGCTCCTAACAAAGGTTCACCTAGCAAACAGCTTTTCTCTGCACTAAAGCAGTTTGCACACATTTAAATGAGGCAGTGGGCATACAGTGAGGGTGAAGTTTGACTATATTTATGGGAAATATGGCCAGAGCAAATAACTCCCGATTCTGAAAAAAGGTTTGTTATGAAGATTGCGCGAAAAGCGAACAACTATATGGTGAAAGCTGATGGTAATTGTGATGCAGAAGAAGAAAAAGAGAAAAAAGCATCTCGCTGCACTGCTGACTTTGAGTCAGTCTATTATCTCTTCCAGCAAGTTTTACCTGTTATTTCTGCAAAACACAAATATATTTATTTTAAATAAATTGTATACTTAGTGTTTAACCATATTGTCTCTTAATGTTGTCTCAAACCTTGTTATTGCAGAACCAGAAGATGCTTTAAATGCAAAGTTTAATAGAGAGAGGTAAAATGACTATAAACAAAATCCAGTTATATTGTGCAACTTCTGATACTTTTTCATTAGTACTTACTTGGCTCTACTTGACTCTACATGGTTCAGGTTGTTTTCAGTTATAAATGAGTACCACCTTAAAATGGGTGCAGTTGTCATAGCAAGGTGGCCACAGAGACCAAAAAGTAACGTGATGTGATTTGTATGTGACACAAACACAGCGCAACAAAGGAGGACATGGAGGCAATTTTGAACATGCTGCTCAGTCTGTTGATTTTTGTCAAACTAAAAGTAAAAGAAGAGTAAAGGCCAGACAAGCTGCAGGCAGCAAGGAGAAACCCTCTGGATATTTACAGGAGAGTGCTGGATGTGCTATGAAACCAAAGGGTACAAACTAGACGGCATTTGAGGGTAAGCTAATGGTACCTACCTAGCTTGCTATAGTGGTCATATACAGAATAAGCCTAGCGTACAAGGATTTAATGCTTGAGGATATTGGTTATTGTAATATGTATGCTGTGTGTAATGGCGGACCTGTTGCAAACCCTAATACTGCAGACGGTCAGTCTGGGCATTTAGCTGGCTTCTTGGTTCTTGGTTTCACCAATGCACAGTGGTTGCAGAACTTCAGGATGTCTGAACAAATTTTTTGCTTCCTGTTCAACAAACTGCAGCAGCTCTGGAGCAACAAGTTGTGACTTTCAGTGAATGTGTACCTTTAAAGAAGAGAAGAGTCATTGCACTGTGGGAGCAAGCTACTGGCTCAGAGTACAGGAGTATTGGACATCTTTGATTCAGCATCACAACTGTGTGCAGAAGTTTTTTGCTGCTGCAGATATAAAAATACACGAGTTACCTTCACAGCGCTGAGCCCAAACTTATCAATGTATCTCACTATGAAATTTGACAATAAACTTGTGTCCTTTAAAATGTTTCTAACTCCTTTTTGTACATATTACAAAGACTTTATGACAGATGGAATCCAAAAAAAAAAGCAAGGAATAATCCAACATATTGATTTGGACAAGAGAATTCTGAAGTATGATATAGTAAGTTTAGAGGCATATATGTTATGGCACAGAATCCCTTAATATAAAAGTGCTATCACTGAAGAGTACAGCTTATTCTGTCACATCCAAGAATAGATGTGTTTGTGTGATGGCTTCACCAAGTAAGAAAATATACCTTTTTAGGTTACCTTTTCTTGTAAATGCCATAGATGCACGTAAATGTCAATAACAAATTCTTGGATAGTATTATTGACTCCTACCAGTGTACTCTCAGACAAAAAACAAAGCCATGCAAGCACATGGGTAACCATTTTTTTTTATTACTGACAGCAGCAAAATACAATAATCAAAACAGGAAAGGCTCTTCTGCAACGGAGAGCAAATAACCCAGGATATATACATAATTTTATCCCTTAAATGAAAAAAAAATGTGTGGGCACATTGTGCTGGACATTGGCTGTGTTGGAGCCGATGCCGGGTATTTAAGCCACTGATAATGCAATGGAAGAAGCCGGGGACCTTGGAGGGTCCAAATTAGGAAAGGAATATCCCTCACATGTAGAGAAAAATTTTGGAAGACAGAACACACAACTTATGCACATGCGTGACTACAATATGCAAGAGACAGCAAGTAAAAAAGAAGCAGAAAATAGTAATAGAATTGATGGCAACTTACTATCTTATTGTCTTCATGCGGGAGACAACAACATTACTTTCAGAATATCCTTGTTCGTTCAAAGTTAGCTAAAATATCATTATCATCCATCATGGAATCCAGTAGCGCAGTGGTCGACTCGAATCAACTTTTCTTCTCATTACTTGCCGGTCTGTGTCTGTAAATAGCGTCCATTTGGTCCAACCACTTCCATTTTTTTGGGTTTGAACCACTATAGCTGTTGTTTTCCTGGTAATTGCTTTTTGCAGCATTTTTAGCTTCTCAAAACATTGATTTGGCGTTCACTGGTACCCATAAGTAGCCATCAACAGAGTCACCTCAGTGGTGAAACCAATAACAGAAGCTAAAGAAAAGGTTCTCACATGAAGACGCTTCTGCTGTTTGGAATGGTTTGAAAAACCTAACTACCTACAGGAGCCCTTCCCCCAACCCTGAGCAGAAACCCCACCTGGTAAATCAGTTAAACTGCTTCTACTGCAGGTATGAAAAGCAGCAGTTCACACCTCAACCCAACTCCTCTACATCCCATTAAGACACAAATTCTTGCCAAACACCAACCACCTCCCTACCTTCAGGTATGGGGGTGGTTGATGTTGGGGGTGGTTCAGGCCTCAGGACCTGATTATGCCTCCCCATCTTGCCTGAGAGACTGTGCCAACTAACTGGCACCCATCTTAACTGAGATGTTCAACAAGTCACTGGAGCTGTGTGAGGTTCCCTCCTGCTTCAAACGCGCCACCATTATCCCAGTGCCCAAGAAACCCACCATCACAAAATGAAATGATTACAGGCCCGTCGCCCTGACATCTGTGGTCATGAAAGCCTTTGAGTGAATAGTATTGAAGCACCTGAAGGACACCACATGCCCCCTGTTGGCCCCCTGCAGTTTGCCTACTGGACAAACAGGTCTGCAGATAATTTTCCCTCTATCCACGACTTATACTGGTTAGGTTTAGGAAAAAGGCAGCTAAAATATCTGCAGACCCCACACACCCTGCACACAAACTGCTTTAGGCTTTTACCGTCAGGTCGGCACTACAGAGCGCTGTCCGCTAAAATCAGCTGCCACAGAGACAGTTTTTTCCCCTAGGCGGTTTCCCTGATGAACACAGTCAGAGTTCCAGAACAACTCTTTGCATACTTGGACTGATCTCACATCATATTCTATTGTAAAGTCAGTTGTGTATATATGTACATTTAAAAATATATTTTTTGTTATTGAGAGTAAAGTGTACCAGAGTCAAATTCATTTTCTCTGCACAAACTTGGCAATAAAGCCAATTCTGATTCTTCTAATAGAAAAGCCTGAAAACCAAGTAGAGCTGAGTTGAGCCACTCGGAAATTGCACTAGAGGAAAAGGGGCTTTAGGTCAGCCATAGGTGTATGAGGCAGGTGTAAAGTACAAGACTCATTCAAAAGGAGTGCATGGCCAACACCCTCCAATAGAAAACCAAAAGCGCCTTTTTAATTTATTCTGTGGAGTTAAAAAGATATATTCCTGCACAAGTGTTATTTGTTGTTTTTATATAATTTTAAAAGCTGGCACATTACATTTATGTAGACTATATGTGGTAACTTTAGAGAAGAGAAGATGACAACTGTTAACTGCTACAAAACATAATTGTAAATTGTTCCTGGTGGTCTATATGAGCGTGTTTAAATCTGCATGTAATCAGTGCAATCTGCTTTGTAAATCTGATCAAGAAATAAAACAAAGCAGCTGCAAAAAATGAAGAAGTTTGCCCTGATTTATATTTCCCCCAAAAATGTATTAAACTTTCAAATCTGGGTTAGATCTAAACGAACTACATTAATTCATACATAAACATACATAAAATCTTTTTTGAATATGTGGTTAAACATTTGGAAATTATTGGTTGTCACAAAAAGCAGTGAAAGCTGAAAGTACAAGTATAAACATGATCTCATTTTCTGAGGACATAAGCTGGGATATGCTCAAAATCCCAACTGAACCTCTTCAAACATATATCTGTGGAAATTGTCACATACTTGATTTGCAGATATTTTTTTTACATTTTTAAAAATAAAATGAAAAATAACTATAGTTCTATATCAAACTCTCACTACTTCACCAAGCTTAGGTTTTATAAGTATGGATTTAAATACAGCTTTCCTAAAAGCCTGGTATGCATGCTCTGTCAATAAAGAGAAATTGAAAAAATTATCGCATTCAGTATGGTTAGAATTAGGAAAAAAAGCTCCTTAAACAATCTGGTTGGGATGGGTTTAAGAAAAAAATGTATGGTTTAGAGAAGGAATAGATGTTTTCAGCTGAGAGCCAAAACAGTCAGTCCGCTCCTTATCAGTGCAACAGTGCATGACCCAGCTGGTAGTGATGAATATTGCAAAGCCTAGAGTTAATAATGTTCAGCAGATTTACTGACGTTATTTATTAATGTAGGCATACATTTTTATCTTAGCTTAGAAATATCCTTGTTATATTTGCATCAGTCACATGATTAAGGTGAGCATATGTCAGTCTCACCACTGGTTTATGCACTGTGTAAAATTGGATGCAAACTCTATATTGTGTTTGGCTCTGCATGCGCTGCTATGTAAACCCCGCGTACCCAGCCCAACTACAAGCTTCTAACAGGATATGTGGTTAAAAAACACAGAAATAGATCAAGTAGAAATATTCAGTTTGTCCTTTTGTGATAAAAATGGTGCACAGGTTAGGTGTGGTTCGCATACCTTTTCAGTGGTACAAGATTCACCATGGAGAGCGGCACACACATTCACTTCTAGCATGTGAATAAAATAAATAGAGCACAGTTGTTTGGGTGCAAAGATTAAAAGTCAGTCAGTCAGTCATTTTCTACCGCTTATTACATAGTGGGTCGCGGGGGAGTTGGTGTCTTATCTCCAGCAGTCTATGGGCGAGAGGCGGGGTACACCCTGGACAGGTCGCCAGTCCATCGCAAGGCAACACAAAAACAGCCATGCACACACTCATTCATACACCTAAGGGCAATTTAGAGTGACCAATTAACCTAACAGGCATGTCTTTGGACTGTGGGAGGAAGCCGGAGTACCCGGTGAGAACCCACGCATGCACGGGGAGAACATGCAAACTCCATGCAGAAAGACCTGGGGCGGGAATCAAACCCAGTACCTTCTTGCTGCAAGGCAACAGTGCTACCAACTGCGCCACCGTACAGCACCAAAGATAAAAAGTGTTGTCCTAAATTAGTTAAAAAAGTAAATGAATAGCAAAATATAAAGCTGCTATCATGCAAAAAATGATAACTAAATAAGGTGTTGTCTAATAGATACTTAGACGAGAGATATGTCCAATAAACATTTTCATTTTGTTTTCTCTTGTGAGCTAAAATTATGTTGTAGCTTTTACAATTTATATGTCGTCCACTTACATGGATTTTTGATATTGGTAAATTAAAGCTGTCAGAAAGCAGAAAAAGCCTCAGTAGAATTTGAGGAAAGTGGCAGTGGTGGAGAGGCAGCAGAATCTTAAATTACAAATATTTACTGCCTGGTCTCAATCCAAGACTGTCATATTTTTGGATGGCTAATGCATTTGGCCATATTTCCATATGTAAGCTGGACCATCCGGAGTGGGATGGATGCTGTCTTTCCAAATTAGAAGGGTTTCCCTAAGACCATTTTCCAGTTACATTTATTCTAAAAAAGCATTCAGTCTTAATGTCATATGTACCAGAACACAACAAAAAAAACTGCCGTTAATAAGAAAATATCACATATTAATCTAAGCCAATAAAATATACTAACAAGATTTTAACAGTCTTAATACATAAAAATAATTAGTGTCGTTGAAAAACAGCTAGGTGTTAGTTATCTAATGTGCTCTCATCAGCATGTTTGAGCACCTCCATGAAAACAGAAACTTTGCTGTTTATTATGTAGTGTGCATTTGTGTGTGTGTGTTAATATAATGCCCACAAGGAAGGTGGGAGGTATGAGGAAGGATTTTCAGCAGGCAATCTGTAACTATATTTATGATTATTTTATTAGTTTTTTTGAAAAATGGTAGTGATTCCACCGTTGTTCGTGTTTAATGACAATGAATTCGGATTCCTTTGCATTTCCCGAAGATGCTAGATATAATTAGACTGCTTTCCAATAATTTAGCACATATTTTTCTGTGTCTTTTCCAACAAAGGTAATTAAATTAAATATAATTGTATTCATGACTACCTTGATTTTTATGCCCCTTCCTTGGTACATTTTATTTTTCCTCTTACATCTTTTCACATATATTTCCACTAAGGCAGTCATGCCCCATTCTTGACTGGTGAGACTATATATTTTTATTTTGCAATGTTGTGTACTGACAATGATCTTTTGTCCACAATCAAAAGGGAGTTTTCCATACAGTGTATGTCTCTATCTGCATCTAAACAATCCACAAGGCTTGGAACGAATTTGACAGAGAGGACCAAACTAAGTAGCTGTGATTTGAAAAGCTTCAACCAAGTTTATCTGTCTTTTCTTCACCCTAAATGATCTTGTCAAAGCCAATTCCTTACCACTTGGGTAGCATCCTTAGATCTTAAACCCACAAGAATTATATGACCTTATCAATGGTTATGCTCAACAAGTTTTGTCTGACTGTATATCTGAACATCTACAGTCCCAAGGTGATTATTATTGTTATTGAAAGTGATGATTTAATTTTCTGATTCCTTAGGGAAACATAACAAAGGCAATGAACATTACATTCAACCATGAGTTAAAATTGTAAGTTAAACTGATTTATGCCCCTGAATATGTGTTTGATTGGTCAACCACTTCCATCTGACTGGGTTATCTCAGATGACAGATAGAATTGCTGTCTGGCAGTTAAAGTGTAACTAAACTCGATGTAAAAGCATAACCCAGACAGATTTTGAAAAAGTCTTCCGAAGTGGGCAGTGCTAAAAGACACTGAGGGGCACACCCAAATGTGGGGATGAGCGGAGGGGGTTTGTTCAGTAAGAGTTGCAGCAGCTCGACTGAGACCAAAGTAAGGCGTTTTGTTCCTTCTAACTGTTGAAATAATAACTAATCTTTGCATTGTTCAGGTAGATGTTTTAGGACTTATGAGTGATTAATTCATACATTTTCAAATAGTTAAATCTGTGTTCATCTCCGTCAACTGAGAAAAAAGTCAGCATTAATTCTGCGTGGGGTTAAACAGGAAAATTTTAGTAAAATTACTTCACATTTCTTCGATTTAAATTATCTGTTGATAGTAGAAAGCTTGAAGTAGAAAGCCTATTAACAATGCTAATGTAATGTTCCTGCTATAAGAAGTGTGAGAATCATAAGCTGAGTAATTGCTCTGGTAAAGTCAAAGGTGTTTTACAGTCCACATGTACGTTCTTGTTTGGTTTTTTCTGGTTGGTTCTCTGAGCTGTGTATAATGCTTTTATATTGTTATAGTGCAGCAATTTCCTGGAAGAATTACTGTCAGGAAGGACAAAGAAAAACCTGAAATTGAATCACTATTGTAACAATGGAAAACTCCCTTCCATAAATATTGATTCTCCCTCTGTGGAATTCTACAAATATAATTTAACTGTCAGCAGACAAACTTGGAGTAAACAAGAATCACAAGTTAAAAGACAGACGGACTAACTGCGTTGAGTAAATGTTGTTTCAAGGTTATGGTATGGGATTTTAAAATGAGCTGGTCAGCAAAAACAAGCATTTTACTCCCAATCATAAAATCTTACCTTTTATTGGTGGGTTAGAGCACATAGTGGTGTGTTTAACTGACAACATCCATATGAATAATT